>BQNB010023909.1:23444-57650 GCA_026074375.1 Tanacetum coccineum | reverse complement strand
AGAAGACACCCCAATCATTCACGATGTTCTTCCTCCTTCACATAACCTTGTTACTGAAGATCCAGGTTCGACACAATCATCATCTGGGACTGTCAATGCAGAGGAACCCAACCAAGTTAACTACCCTCCAGATCATCTCAGAAGATGGACCCAAGAACTTCAAAATGGCCGTGATAGAAGACTGCTGGTTTCAAGCCATGCAAGATGAAATTCACGAATTTGATCGACTTGAAGTATGGGAATTAGTACCTCGCCCAATCTATGTTATGGTTATCTCTCTCAAGTGGATCTACAAAGTAAAGCTTGATGAATATGGTGATGTCCTGAAAAACAAAGCTCGGTTAGTTGCAAAGGGATATCGTCAGGAGGAAGGTATTGATTTTGAAGAATTGTTTGCTCCAGTTGCACGGATAGAGGCCATCAGAATATTCATTGCAAATGCCGCAACCAAGAATATGATCATCTATCAGATGGATGTCAAAACTGCTTTTCTGAATGGTGATCTTCAAGAAGAAGTCTTTGTCAGTCAACCTGAAGGATTTGAAGACCAGGATAATCCTACTCACGTATATCGCCTGAAGAAGGCTCTGTATGGGCTTAAGCAAGCACCAAGGGCGTGGTATGACACACTCTCAAAGTTCCTGATGGCAAACAATTTCTTCAAGGGTGCCGTGGATCCAACGTTATTCACACGCAAATCAGGCAAACACATTCTACTTGTTCAAATATACGTAGATGACATCATTTTTGCCTCAACAGATCATAATGCGTGTAACATATTTTCAAAAGAGATGAGCTCCAAATTTCAGATGTCGATGATGGGACAAATGTCGTTTTTCTTAGGACTTCAAGTTTCTCAAAGTCCCGGAGGCATCTTTATTAACCAAGCGAAATATGCTCTCGAAACCTTAAAGAAATATGGAATGGATCTCTCTGACCCTGTCGATACACCAATGGTGGATCGATTGAAACTGGACGAGGATCTCATGGGGATTCCAGTTGACCAAACTCGATTTAGAGGAATGGTTGGCTCCCTAATGTACCTTACAGCCAGTAGACCCGACCTTGTATTCGCTGTTTGCATGTGTGCTAGATATCAGGCTAAGCCTACCAAAAAGCACTTTGAAGCTATCAAACGTGTCTTTCGGTACTTGAAAGGAACCATTAACATGGGTCTTTGGTATCCGAAAGACAACGCCATGTCACTAACAGCTTATGCAGATGCGGATCATGCGGGATGTCAAGATTCAAGAAGAAGTACGTCGGGAAGTGCTCAGTTTCTTGGAGATAGATTGGTTAGCTGGTCATCAAAGAAGCAAAGAAGCACTGCAATATCTACAACAGAGGCTGAATACATTGCCATGTCTGGATGTTGTGCTCAAATCCTTTGGATGCGATCACAGCTCAAAGACTACGGATTTGACTTCAATAAAATTCCTCTGTACTGTGATAACAAAAGTGCTATTGCTCTTTGCTGTAACAACGTCCAGCACTCTCGCTCTAAACACATTGACATACGGCACCATTTCATCCGAGAGCAAGTGGAAAATAGAGTGGTTGAACTCTACTTCGTGGAAACGAATTATCAACTTGCAGACATTCTCACAAAAGCATTACCAAGAGAACGGTTCGAATTTCTTCTTCCACGCCTAGGCATGAAGAGTTTGACCCCTGAAACTCTCAGACGCCTTCAAGAAGGAGAAGATGAGTAAACGAAGTGCCTTCGTGTATCCTTGGTACATATGTTATAAAAAATAAAAATAAAAAAATAAAATAATTTAGGAACTATTTTAAGTTCATTTTGGTATTATAAAAGGCTATGCAATTAATTTCAATATTTGCAACCGGTTTATTTTCTGGGCTATGGATTACGTTATATCCATGCTTTTGGGGGATAGAGTAAAACAATGGTGCATGGGGGGAGTGTTCGCCTGATCTTTTCATCTCAATCACGACTACAGCTCTTTCATAGAACCGGGTTCGTTGTTTGAGGGGAGAGTGAACTTGTGAAATAAATCTAAGGGGTTGATAAAAGACTGTTGGGTGTTATAAAAGTCTTATCTAAGATGGTTGTTTGATTCTAATGGTTATATTTGAAGGGGAGTTAATTACTTTACTCAAGGTCAAAGTTATCTATTGTTGAAAAAAGTTTTAGGGTGTAAAAGGCATTTGCTTCTTAGTTTCCTAGCTTATTAAACCAATAGGGACTAAGTTGGCAAACTGCCTAATTTAGAAATGCCTTAGAATAATTAGAAATGTCGACTCATTTAGAATGCCTTTTTTTTAGAATAATAAAAGAAGAAGGAAACCCAAGGGACCAAATCTGCCATGTTGGTAATTTATGTGTATAGAAGGGCGGCGAGTTGCATCTTGGTCAAAGCATTCGAAAATTAGTCAAAGACAAAAACACACACACACATATACGCATCTCGCCGCCAAGATCCAAGTCACAAATCGCCGATTTCCAAGTGTTTCGAGCAAAGGTACATATCGGTCTTTAATCTATATCAGTTATTTAGTGTGTATATCGATCGAAATCACATTAAAAATGTAGAAAAATAGATCTAGGGTCGCTCTAAGATGAGTACACCAATGTAGTGTTGTAAGGTGTTGTTTCTGCATTTGCTTGGGAATTGTTCATTAGGTAATTATTAATGTGTTTTGATGAGTCGTTTTCTATCTCATTCAAAAACGAATGATTTGCCCAAGATTCTTAGTGGCGGGTTGGAGTTTTAGAAGTAGATATATGTGTGTTTCATGTAAAGAAGGTAGCAATGTATATCTACAGCCTAGGAAGGCCTTAGGATGTGTTCAGTGTGGAAATAAGAGATGCGCGGGTTAATTTTTAAGATACTTCCGAATGGCGGGTTGCGTGTTTATTCTTAACGGCGAGTTGGTTAATTATTATTATTATTGTTTATTAATAAATTACTCAACCGCTGGATGCTTTAAGGCGGGTTGCATTCAGCGGGTTGCCTTAACAGCGAGTTGTCATATTTGCCATACGAGGGGTTGCATACGGCGGGTTGCATACCGGCGGGTTGCTAACAGCGGGATTGCCTTAAAGGCGGGTTGTTCAATACAGCGGGTTGTCTAACAAGCGGGTTGCATAAACTGGGGTTGCCATAACTTTTTTATTATTTTAATCCAATAGGTGAACCGCCGTCTCTCGGCGGTTTGGTTGAATATTTTTATATCTTCGCGGCGGTTTGCTCAATTCTCCTAACGGCGAGTTGGCATTCTGCTGCGGCGTTTGGCTGAGAATTCATATTTTGACCATTTGAGCCCACCCAATAATCTATCAAGGCCATTTCGAATGCCCAGTTGTTTTCTCTTCCCCATAGGGCTTAGTTAACAAGTAATTGATCCTGTTGGATAATTAGTTGATTTTAATCAAACCAGAGCTACATCTGTTTTAATCAATCGTGCAGTTAAATGACTGTTATCAATGCTAACGCTTTCTCTAACTTCGTTTCTCTGCGATGTTTGTCTTCTTTGTTAAATGCTCTTTTGCAGAATACGATGGCAGAACAAAACATTCCCGCTCAACCTCCTACAAGAACAGATGAGCAAATTGTACCACGCTCACAGTGGTTAACAATCGGGAAAAGCAACCTTCTGTTCAATGCTCTCAAAGATCAAAAAGAACCCATCTTTCAGATATCGTGGACATCTGAAGTATACCAACTTCTTCCAGCATTGACTGCATCAGCAATGTTTAATGCCATTCACCTGCAACAGTTCTGGAAGACAATGTCATTTAACGACAAGACTAGGGTTTATAGTTGTCAACTTGATGAACTATGGTTCGATCTAAGTGCTGATCTTCTTAGAAAGGCATTAGCGATTATCCTGACAACAAGCTCATCTATTTTGTATTACCTGTCTGGTGACACGGTCTAGATTTTGTTAATAGTGGGTTTCCTGAACCTTGTAGACTTGTCTTTAGTATTGGTCGAATTATGTATATCAACCTTCCCCCCCCCCCCACCCCCCCCCCCCCCCCCACCCCCCCCAATTGGAGGGCAATTCTAAGCTTGCTCAACAGTGCTAACAGGGAAGGACTATCTGGCTCGTAGTGACAACCAGACACCCAGTTCTGCAAATGCTGTGGGATCGTCACTCAAACTAATATATTGATCTGCAGAGCTGTTATGGGAAGAGTTTATTAAGGGATCAGACTTTTTCTCACTCAAGGCAAGCCACAGGAAAGAATGTCTGAAGAAAAACCCAAAGAAGAAAGTAACACTCTCTCCTCATCCGTGTTATGGATCGGTTTTCTTAAGGATTAACGTCTAATTCTTGGGCACGTAATAACAACATCCATCGAGTCCTGATTTGCTGTTCTTAACTGGAGCTGATTATGTCTTAGGGGAATCTCAAGTTTGTCGCCTAAGGTGGTCAAGTAGAAGTTTTTGGAATGGGCAATTCCGATTCCCTTGATAACAGGAAGCCATTCGACATCCTTATTATCCCTCGTATGTGAAAATGGTTGTGAGAATAGAGAAAACATACCCCTCAAGGTAGTGCAGCATAGTAACCTGCAACAGAGTGCTGCACCCTAAAGCAGACAACCACCACACCGTCTAACAAACCAAGCCAGCTCCTCCTCCATCAAGAACCCTTCAAGCGTTAAGCTTCCTCAGAAAGTTAGAAGAAAGGAAAGCATGCTTAACAAACTTGTTGACGACAGTAGTGAAGTCAACTAGTAATTATACTCAAGGTGAAGATGGAGATCTGATATTGAATGGGCTAAGAAGTTGGTTTGGAAATACCTCAAGAAAAGGGAGAAGGAGAAGGTGATAATGCTGACCTAGAAAGGGCTATCAAGCTTAGCTTAGATCCGGCCTTTCTGCCACAAGGTCGTGCACCTGTTGGAGGAGTAACGATCAGGGATCCAGTATCCGAAGCAACTCCCAAACTGCATGAAGTAGTAGGCAAGGGAAAGGCCGTTGTATCTGAAGAACAAGTAGCTCATTCCCTGATCGATCTGTAAAGAAGAAAGAAACTACTGATCAGTTTTATCCTTGTAGGCGTGATCAATTCTCTGAATCTACAACTGGACCTTCTTCTCGATCGATTGATGATACATCAGAGAAGGTGATCCATGAATCTTCATCAACATCTGATTCAGAAAGAATTGAAAGTGATACAGAATCTGGTGCTCCTAAAGGTGACAAAGTTCAAGGTGAAATAGTCTCGTCTACGTCACATCAGGGTAAGATTCATGTATCAGACCTGAGAAAGCTCATGAGCTCGGCTGGGAACGACCTGAGCCCATGCAAGAAGACAGACTGGATCAGATCACTGGAAAATTACACTGTGTCTCTTGCTGGACCAAACCATGAGCACATGGATGATGAATTCATAGTCAACAGCCTACCAAAGGTTCATTGAAACATGAACGCTCATAACAGGCGAACGTGTCTCAATGATAAACCAGAAAGTCATTTTGGTTCGTATGTCTTCCTTGAAAATCTTGATGACTCTGTTAATTGGGGATCAATTTCTTTATGACAAACACAGAAGTGATTCAGGAGAAATCTAAAGTACTGTGAGGAGTCTGATTCCACTATGCCTGATTAGTCATCAGACAGTAACGTCAAAACTTCCCATTATTGCTCCTTCTCGGATGTCACATCTTTTAGAACCATCTCATTTATGGTCAATCCTCCTCAATCAACACTGATGAAGCTACAACAATCACACATCTCTCCTGAAATCACATCCATTCATCGCCCTTCAGTTAAGGAGTAGGCAAGATTGGAGCAGAGATGTCTGAGTGAAGAAGGACTTGATGTTTTGGCTTCAATAAGATCACAAGTTCTACGGCTGTGCTACTAATTCTAGAACCAAACTTGATGATGATCTCCATAAAGGTTCTTAAACGACACATATAGATTTAATCGAAATTAATACTCTGTGTTGCCTGGCCAGTGTCGTCAAGAATCAAGAAGATGAAAAGAGTCTCAAAGGAGATTATCAAAGCCAAAAATGAACAAAGTGAGGAGAAACAAGATTAACCTTACTTATCAGGATTCATGATGAAGTGATTTTGAAGAGTTTGATCGGAAGAGTGCTCTCTGTCTGTCATGATAAGGAGAAAGTCGGCCAACAAAACAAGACCTACAACCGTCTATACCATGCTCTCATGGATGCCTCAGGATAGGGATATGAAGCGCCATGATAAGGAAGTTGCACGAAAGGTGAAAGACCACAAGAGAAAGACATGATAGTGATGATGATGAGAGACGGATGATGATGATGAAGGCTTAGTGGTAAAACCTGGGTACAGGGAGGCGAATCTGAATCTGCTGCTTTCTGGGTCTTCAATAAACTCCTCCGAAAGCTGATGACCACAAGCTTAAGAAACAAGGAGTCTGAGGCTATGTCAAACAACACCATCTCTTCCTCAACTGGATGCAGATCACTAACACAGAGGTGTACTAGTGTTGACTCTTCGATGACAGATCTGATCCTGAAATAGACATTCTGAACATCTTCATATGACATTTCAAATGCAGGGATGAAGGGAATGTCTCAGATATGGAGGACACGGACATACTCTCACATTCCCAAGGTGTTCGACCATAGTGGTTTAAGCCGATTCCAGAAAGCGAGAATAGAGACCTGCTACACTGAGCTACGAATGGACCATTCACCGAATGATTTCGGAACCAGAACATTAATGGGCAAATGTCATACGCCACATGTATAAAGTTCCTGAGGAACAACAAGCTATAAAGGAAAAGCGTATGATATTGGTTTCATTCATCAAATGGTTTGCAGACGAAAACAGGAAAGAAGAAACTCTGCAAAGTGATTTAGAAGGTCCTGCATTCACCCTTGTTAATAAAGCTTTCACAAAGAACAGGTCTTTCTTCATTCTAGATGGTTATGAATGCCATAAGCTGCTGACAAATAGGTTGACTTGAGTAATCCTGAGGGTCATCAAATTCCACAAAATTTAAATGAACCACTGCCTTAGGAGGACCACCTGGTCAGGTAACTATTCAACCACACTTATTCTTCAATAAGGTCTGGATTATTTACTGACAGGTGACAACGAGCGAAAAAATTGCCTTATATATCCAAGCTTAAGCTGTCGTTAACCTAGTCTTTGGCCTTGAAGTATTAGTTCCTTCGTTGTGGGTAGATGAGTGAACAAAAATTTGACATCAGTGCGGTCTATGCATCATCACTGGTGGGTTTGGAGGAAGGAATTCTTTATCAACAAACATAGTGAGTTCCTCTGCATCGTGAAGCAGTTCAGATCGCAGATGCGACTTTCTCAGTGTGATCAGTGTCAAAGTGTTTGAAAAATATGGATACAACTATCTAAGAGTGTAATTCTTCGCGTGCTGATCACCAAGAAATACAAGATTCGGAAAGGGATTTCAAAAAATCTGAATCAAATGATTTGAAGATCCTGTTCCTTCCTCATATTTAAGAAAGCTCAACCATCTGCCCAAGACAGGCCAGATCAGTTTCACACAGCAGTCAAATGTGGATAAGAAACATGGTGATCAGAGAAAAATCGTGTGGGAGACTTACAGTCAAGGGATGAAATGTTACCAAACAAAGATCAACTGGGAATGACCTACTGGATGCAGCGACTATTACTTCAAAGAAGACTATACGATCGTCCCTAAGCCAAGAGCAGTTGTCTACAGAGACAGAAATGAACAAAGAAAACTGATGAGGCTGAATGAGCTTCACAAGTTCAGTGATGGGACGTTGACAAGAGTCATGGAAAAGCTGGGACCAAATGGTTAAGACTTTTATTGTTCGAGTACAATATTAAGGGCATGAGACTAGATGTGGTCAGAGGATGACAGAGAAGATGCAAAGACTATCATCACAGCAATCGAGAAAAGACTACAGATCAGAAGGTATCTATCGAGTCTTGAAAGCTTTGTTGGAGGTGAATAAGAGATATTGACTAAAGGTCTGATCAACAGTACAAACGTGACGAACATCGTTCATTTAAATCAAAGGTCAATCTTATTTTCTATTGTTGAATAATATAACCTTGTACATTAGTAGGTAGTTATCTCTTGTTAGATAAGTGTAGGAGTATTTATATCCCTCAAACGATTGAGGGGGGGAGAGTTATATGTCTCTTACCACGACTTTGGCGAATTAAGGTCCACACTTTTCTCCCAAATTTTATAACATATTTAAAATCAATTGATATCCAAATGTCAAGGGATTTAAAATTTTGATAAGGGGAGAAAATGTGATTTATAAATATGTGTATAATAATAACTGTGATTATTAGGACTCTTATACTCCGCTCCAAACGTGCTAAAAAATTCGATTACCGAAGCACATTTTGAGGGGGAGCGTTCAAAAACTCAAAAACGATCGAGGTACTTAAACGCTTTTGATATTTTTATCGAAGTGCCTCAATTGGAATTTTCAATGGTTTATGGGAAAGGTGACATGTACCTAAAAGAATACCCGTACTTGCATTTTCTTAAGTGGAGTTATAAGGTTGGTGAGGTTAGGTACTATTCCCGATGATCCAGCTCAAAACCGGAGGGATCTACCAGGGGACAATCCACTAGTTAGTGTGAAAGTTTAGGTATGACATGGAAAGGAGTCAAAGTGAGGATAAAGGAAAAGTGCCGATGAGATGGAGCTTGTACTGGAATAAACCAACAATGGTTCTAGTTCATGAAGTCTCGGTTCAAGCACTGGAGGGGTTGAAGAATTAAAAAGAATTTGTAAAGATAAGGGTGTAAAGAAAGATGCCCTCCATTCACTTAGGCAGAAACCGGTGTGTTTTTTGGTCAATTTCAATATGCTTGCCAGAATCTCTAAGATGATTGTGACATTGAGGTAGACATCAGGACCCCTGTGATGCAATGCACAACCTCCATAGCCACTCAGAAATCTTTCAAAAGATTTTATTTCATTTTCACGGAGACTTAAACACGATATTATTGGACTTTCTCACTCCGAGTTAGTGAGGATTGAACAGGTGGCAGTCTGCTCCAAGCTCGATTACTTAAATCCAAAGCACTATTGAGTCTTGAGCCATGAGATCGTCAATTAATCTCGATTAGGACAACATATCCAATCTCTTATCATTCACACATGTGGAAAACAGTCGGCCTTCCTATAGACGTACTACGCTTTATCCCTATATACATGTGCTATTGCCAGACAACATCGAGTGAAACGTAGCTGTTCACAATGAAGATTGGAATTCCATGCTAGGTAGCCACATCAAACAAGCTCTAGTTGCGTGACTTGTGCGATTCTACAAAGATTCTATCTTGTGTCAATGAGTGAAACAATGGTGCGGTTCTGGTGAATCAAACAATGTCCAGTATAGAATTGAACGGTTATATTTTTCATTTGCAAACAATCAAAACTCTCGGATGTGTTGCAAATTCTGTCATAAGAAACACTTAGATGTCTTTTTCAAATCAATTTTCTCTTTATACTAATGTTTCATTACAGGATATCTTTAATGATGGAATGGATGGAAATTCCTAGTTCGAGATGTCAAGTAAATAACCGAATGCCAAGACGCGACTACACTTGTTATGATTGTATGAAAGACTCATTAAAGGTGTCAAAGCTTCCGAAAAACTTCTGATGTCATGGCATTCTTCACAAGTGCACAAGATGGCGATCCATCACAAGATGATGTAGTTTATGTTTGGACGATGATCTAATAGAAAGCTCAAGATCACAGTCAAAGTTCAAGCGTAAGATGAATCAATAGATTACATACCAAATGAACACAAGAGATCAAATGTTTACTGAGCTAAAGAATGTAGTGATTAAAGTTTGTATTCTCTGGGTGACCTCCCTTAGGGGGGAGATTGTTAGATATTAGGAAAAAAGACTCGGTCACCCGTGTATTTTTACGTTTATTATTATAGCTGTAGTTTATTGTTATTAGTAAGTTTTTCGGTTTTTTTTAAGTCGGGTACTAATACCCGGTATATTGTAAGTACTATATATAGTCTCTTCCAACTTTGGAAGAGACAAGCTAGTCATAATTCATTTTACAAAAGAAAACACTTTCTCTCTCTAGAATTTCTTCTTCAAGTGTTTCTCTCTCTGAAAAACTAGCCGATCCAAGAATCGACCTCGTGGTATGATATAGATATACCACACACCTTCTTCTCACCGAGTGAAGCCTATGTTGAGCATCAGTCTGACCCATCACCTGGACCTTTACCCACTTTATACCTATTCCTTGGTCCCATTCCTGGAGGGTTCTGGTGGAAATCTTGCGAAGTAGTCATCCAGTTGATAAATCTCTTTCAGGGAGTGGAGGGTGACGTGATTTAAGTGTCTATGGATCTCTATCTTTTCATTGTGTAGACCAGTCCACAGCTCAAGCTGCTAAAAATGAATTTTGAAGGTCACAAAGTCAAGAAGTTGAAAAAAGCAAAGCCAGGCCTTTCATTCTTCATCATAAAAGTTGGCTCAGACTTTTAAGAGAAAGACCAAAACAAGAAGACGGTCTTGAAGAATCAAAGAGGAGGTGGTGTATTCAAACAAGGAGGAGGAAAAACAGTTCTCTAATCTTCAAGTGCTCTACAGTACTCACAAACAATGAATGAGATGATTTAGACATGGACATTGATGACACAATGGACTACACTCTTACAAGGATGAAGGGAAGACTGACAAAGTTGATGAAAAGAGAGAAAGTACTGCTCAGCAACAAAGTACTGATAGGCAAGATGAAGATATGACATGCCAAAAGTAGTACGCCAGAACAAAACTTAGTCAGACAAGGTTGTAAGAAGGTACTGCTGGAGCAAGAACCAGAGAAGTACTTCTTCAGCGCTCAAACAACTCCAAAACTACTTGAACAACCTTTCTGGAGATGATGAAACAATTGCTTAAGTTCTTCTAAATATGAGTCAAAGCTAAAAGCAGTGTTCAAAGAAAGGAAAAAGGGAGTAGAAATTAAAATGCTGAAAATGCTGAGAGACAAGACTACTTCAACAAGATCGGTGTTAAACATTAAAGCCTCTTCCCAGATGATCAAATTGATAATGGCCAAAAAGAGGATGAAGAAGATGAGGAAATCTGATATGAATCTGAAGATTTACTGAAGCTAAAAAGAAGGTTGATCAAATGCTCATGATGCAGAGGTGGCTAGAAAATGCAAAGAGGAAAGGGAAGTTGATGAAGAGAGCAAAAAGCTAACTGAGGAAGAAAGCTAACTAAGACTTGCACTCTTAATGAATTTGACTTTATATAGCAAGAATTGGAGCTGACAGACTTCTAGCTGAAAGATTACAAGAAGCTGAGAGAGAAAGTTCACATGGGAAGATGAGAGCAAATTTCTTCATATAACTATAGCTACTCAATAGAAGAATCATTGCTCTCATAAACCAAAGATAGTATTTGAAATAACCTCCAACAAAGAATCAGTTTAGGAATCAAATGACTGCCTTATTTGGAAACATGTTAGAAAAAAGAAGCATGTAGATTTGAAGACCAAAAGGTTTGATTGAAATAAAGGCTTTGTACGAAAAAGTAAGGGTTTTGATTGATAGTTTCATTACTATTGGTTTTTACTGAAGATGAAGAATGATTAAGGAATATGAATGAAGGAGCTATGATCATGACAGAAGAAGAAGATTGTCAAGAGATATCTCAGCTAATGGTACCCTGCAAAAGCAAGATTGTAGCAGTAGCAGGGTACAAAGGAGATAAAGAAGGTAGGTATATGAGATGTTGAAGAAAAGGAAAAGGAACCACAACCAGAATGTTGATAGGGATGATGAACACAGAAGTGTCTAAAGATTGTTACATTTCGAAGGTACATAGTAGTGAAAATAATGGAGACAAAATCATTTATTTCTAAGTTAGACAAGGTTTCATCACCAGAGGGTAATTATCTTGTTGTCTACAGAGTCAATGGAAATTTCAAGGCATTCAACTATCTAATAAAGGTACTTCATAATTTTGATAGACAAGATCTATTTCACTTATATGATTTAGTAATGAAGCTAGTACCAGAAAGTACACCAGATGGTATAGGAGTTGAATTCTTTAGGGAGACTTAATAGATTATGATGGAATCCTCATAGAAGGTAACTGAAATTCAAAGGTGACTTTACTGGAAGATCAACATGATTGGGAGAATTGTCACTTGAGATGTATAAGGCTTGTGGAAGTTTGATTACTAGAGTTTAAGGATGGAAAGTCATTTCACATGATAGTTGAAAGAAAATATCCTCTTCTACAAGGAATTGCTGCAAAGAACTGCTTGATTTTGGATTAGAAGGTGAGGTAGAAAGTACTTCTTGCATTGATTTGCGTAAGGTTCATTAAGCAACAGCTTAATGAAGAGTAAAGATGAAATGGAATTGAGAAGGGTTTGAGTGTTGGCTAACCACCATACAACAAATGGTCATCAGTTCACCATGCTTAACAGGCATAAGAACTGGCTAGTCCATAAGCAAACGGCTTGTGGTTACAAGGACTCTCAAATCTAAACAATTTATGGTTGAAATTTACCAAAAATTGTAGGGCTACTCAACTCACCTTGCTTAGATTAAGAGTTGGCTAGTCCAGGATCAACAGTTTTGGTATAAGATCTACTCAAATCTTGTTGATAGCTGATAGTTTGCTAAAAACTATTGGTTTTTCAATGCACATGTTAGGGCAAATGATGCATTGGGGGGGCTAGTCAAAAAAGCAATGGTGATTGGTAAAGACAAGTGAATTCCGTTGATGGTTGACAGTTTACAAAAATAACTGTATGGTAATCAACTCACCATATTTTGCAATAAAGAGTTGACTATCCCAGAGAAAACGGCTACTGGTAAAGGATATTCAAATGTTTTGGTTAGAGTTTGCCAAAAAATCAAAAGCCAACTTAGTTGGATGTTGTGAAAAGTGTTGCTGCATTGTTGAAGGTCATGTTGAGAAGGATAGCAAAAGATGTCAATGAGAACTTTAAGATCAGATCAAGAATTTGTAGAGTGTTTGAATACTCGCTCTATGTAGTTAAAGAATCTACACGAAGAAAAACATTGAAAGTTAAACAGTTCAACAATCATGTTTAGGGAGGATATGTTTGGAATTTATATTCCTGACTTTAGTACGTTTAGTCTTTATACTTAGTACTGCTAGTTATAGTTAAGTCACTGCATCAAAAATGTTAAAGTATGCTAAGATAGTTAGTACCTATTAGTATAAAAATTGTATAGTACCATTTAAGAGATATGCATGAGTATTATAGAAAGGATATGCATGATTATATTACGCGTTTTGTAAGCCAAGATTGCGTTTTCCTTGGTGTATAAAGGAACCCATGCGGCTTAGTTAGATGATATCAGTTCATTGTCAATCTCATGTTAGCAATTCATACAAAAAAAGACTAGTTAATAATATTCATTGTTCTTTTTTGCATTATAAAGGTTAGATTCTGATAACATATAGTTTAGTGTTCTTAATCATAGTTTCTCCTGTAGTTTGTGTGAATCTATTCATATTAATAAACCTTAACAATGGTAGTATGATATATTATTCAATGGATCCACAAGAACATTTTTGCCAAATGATTAATAGCACCAAAGTTCAAATGTGACAATCGTCGGTGCCATAACTAGGATTTGGTCTTTGAGGCTTTGGATAAGAGACAAATTGGAGAACGGACGCTCATATTCCAATTTGACATTGTATAAGGGTTGGTTTCCAAGATCGCTGATAGTAAATCATTCACTTCCAGATTACGAACAGAAAAAGCACGGGTGTTTTCGAAAGCTACTTCAGATCTGGTCGATAGAATTGACCAAACGGGAGATAGATTGTGTCCTTAACCCTTATACATACATAATAACCCTTGAATTGTGATATTCCTATATAATGGTCAACCATACATATTAATCTTGCAATCTGGTCATTACCGGAATTTAACAGTATCCGAGAAACTTCGTGAACTAAAAAATTGGTGAACTGACGAGTGATATCGGTCATTGCTTGGAGCTAAGAGTCCAAATACCACAAAACAATTTGGACAACCTGAGATCGACAGAAGAAGAAGAAGATGGAGCAACTGAAGTATTGGATCCCCGAGATGTACCGGGTTCCATTTTGTTAGAAATCATAGATTTTGCAATCTTAGGTTTGCTATTAGAACCATTAGTCTTAGGTACCTTAGGTCTCCTAGTATAAACCTTAGTTACTACAGATTCTTATGCAACTAATTCTAGAGGAATGGGTTCCCTAAGAGGTACTTTATTAGTGGCGGTTATCCTAGTTAAAGGGCATACATTTCCAACTAAAATGAAAGTCCTTCCTGTGGGTCTCCAATTATATCTAAATTTAGTAAACACTTTTCCTATAGGTTTCCATTCTTCTTTATTTTTAGCTTTCTTAGCAGACTTAGATTTAGAACTCGCATTCATATCAGAAACAAATTCAAGAAAACATAATTCATGTCTAGCATCAAACATATAACTATTACATTTAACGCACATTAGCTCAGAATTTGTATTTTATTTGGAATGCTGCACATTTGCATTTCCAGATGGTTCAACAACACAATTTGATTTATTCAAACTAGACTTAACTATCCTAGAGTGGTCTTCTCTTTAGTTCTTCTTTGGGTATACTACTGAATCCTGCAGGATTCTATCATTCTTTGAATTGTTGTAGACTTTAACCTGTAGATTTAGTAGACCCGGCTTACTCTTTAGAAGTTGACAAATTGTTAGTGGTATGTTTGGTCTTGTTTGGGAAGAGCCTTGATTGTTTTGGGGATGTTCTTGATGACTATTGACGGTTCAACAAAACCTAATTATTTTCTTTTTGTTGATTGGCGTTACACAATTAATTTCTCACTAGGTTTGTGAATATCAGGGCAAGTATCTCTAACATATCCTATCAGCTCTTGAATTAGCTTAACATACTTACATGCAGAGTAAGATGCACTATCTAAAGGGTTTAATGATTTAGCTTGTTTAACTATCTCCCTAAGAATAGCAGCTTGTTCCATAGTGTGCTTAAGTAGTATATTGTGGTTTCCTTCTTATTCTTATCCTTAGGAGCCAAAGTTACTGGATCAAGCTTATAAATTCCTAGAGCAATAGTGGTATCATTTGACACTTGGGCAGTATTGTCAACTATGTCTTTTCCTTTGAATTTCCTAAGATCATTTTTTTAATACTGTTATGGGACAAAAACCTTTTCTAGAGTGAGCATTTAAAATCAGTTAATTTAATAGATTTGGATTTAATTTAATTGATGGACCATGTGATTCAACCATGTTCTTTAGATGAACACGTGATGGTTTAATTAAATCTTAGAGTTGTTTTATAAGTCTGTTTCAATGCTTATTCTCTGCAATAAGGTTTTGTCACCCTATGTTCCAGTTATATGTTGATGGTCTCAATCTCATCTATGTCCTTTTTCACATTGTTTGTGGTGGAAGTTTTATTCAAACGTTTAATGTTTGCTTTCAACTTCTCGATTGTTATGTGTTTTGCTTGAAGCTCAGCTTTCAAAATTTTCAATTCAAACAATTGATTAAGTGAAGGTTCAGTTTGGTTCACAGATGTGTTATTCTTTTGAAAAATTTCTTTATTGAGTTGCATTGCAAGTTCAAGAGAAATGCAGTGTTGTTCAAGTTTAGAAAAACTTTTCAAAAGTCTATTATACTCATCTTTTTCAACCATGTTGTGTTGTTTGATAAGCTCAGCTTCAAGTTCGAGACACTTGTTGCACATTTCCACATAATTCACATAATCATTCAAAGCACTGTCTGTCTACATGATACTGTTGAACATCAGCTTCCATCTGGTTAAAAACTGTTTGTACTTCTGTTACCTCGTTTAAAAGATCTTTATCAAAACATTAAATATGTCTTTTAAGGTCTTTACAAATGGAATTATTTCTTTTAGAAAATACTAGCTTTAGTTATGTTCAACCCCCATTCCTCTTGTGTTAAAGCATCGGGGGGGGGGCGTGATTCTTGCTTTTTCACCACATTGTCAATTGTACATGATAGTATTTAGCTTTTTAAGGGCTTGTTTTAACCATGTTACCTTAGGATGTTCCAGGAGCCTCAATTATGACAGAGGAAGACAGATTAGTCAGTATTAGGGTTGGTGAAAGTTTGTAACGGAAAGCAATGTTACATAGACAGTTCTTGTTGTAGGGACAAACGTTTACCAAAATCTTTTATAATCGTTTAAACTTAGCATAGAATTAATTGGTTTAATGTTAACTTTCTTTTCTAAGACATTAGGATCACATTGTTTTAAAAAGCATTTTTGATTGAACTCTCTTCCTCAAGCATCGCATAAGTCTCTTCAGAATAAAGCAAATTGAAATCACTTGGTTTCTTCTTAGCAATAACACTAACCATCATAAAGAATTAAGCCTAATTGCCTGAGCTTTCTTAGATAGAAGGATTTTGAAATACAGAGGCTTGTTTCAGGTTGTTATCATAGAAAAACTGTGTTTGTGAGATTATGCACAGTTATTAGCGGGGGCGATTGACCATTTACAAAACAATATTGTCCAATTCTTTAACTTTATTTTCCAAAGAAATTTCTTTATCAATATTCTTAGCTCTTTTATTGGATTTGTTTTTGAAAAAATTAAATGTTTTTGTTAACGATTCCTTTTCCTTTGATTGTTCAGAAAGAGTTTGTTTAAGATAGTTAATTTCTTTTTCAAAATCCGTAAACTGTGCATTTTTCTCCCGAATTATATCATCCATTATAAGCTTTTCTCGAGTACTTAAATCCACATTTTGTCTTTCTTCTAGCAATTTCACCCGTTCTTTGTTACTTTCAAGCTCAGCAGATAAGGATTCATTGGCAATTAGATTATCCTTATTGACCTTGTTACAATTAGTTACTAAATTTGACAGTTGTTCAAACAAAGATAATATCATGTCATCTTGTTGTGCAAAAGAATTCGTATCCTGAACAGCTGCATTTTGTGTTTCAAGTAGATACTAAGAATAAGGAATGATATTGCTATCATTTGTTATCTTATTTTTTGGATAATTCACAAGATGAGTTTGTTCAGAATACTACATCTCTTGCACACTTTGATTCAACATATCATTATGATTGATTTTAGAGTGAGGTACCTCGGAGAGAACATCTGATCCGTAATTAGACAAATGTCCATAGAATGCCTTGGCTTTAGAGAAGTCGGTCACAATTAGAATATACTCATCCAAATCATTGCTTGATAAGCTGCATTGTGTGTAATGGACCGTCTGTGTAAACTGCGACCTGCTACAAGACTCCAGGGTCTGCCAAAAATTCTATTCTCTTCATTCAGCAACTTTACAGATCCTTGTACTTCAACTGAATAACTTTATTCCCCTAAACCATGTACCATCCCTTTTCCTCTTTGGCTTTGGGCACTGTCTTGCCATGTGACATTCCCTTAGTTAAAACACTTCAAAACTCTTTGTTGACCTGAATTATTCCCACCTATGCCTGAGATGTTAGCCCTTGTTCTAGAAGTACCAGCAGCAAATGAACTTTGTCTCCCCTGAACTGGTTGATAGTCACCCTACCATTATGAATAGATTGTTATTGTATTGGGTTGGAAGAATTTCTTAGCTGATTGGTTGGTAGTGGGAAACGCGATGAGACGACAATAGACAGAAATGACATCATTTTGTTAATGGCATCAATAGGGTCATCTCCTTGCTTAAACACAAGAACTGCTAGACGAGTCATGTCCTGAGAAAAATTCAGCAAGATGTGTTTGTTGATTAACTGTGGAGATAGTATATTCAATTTGAGGAATGGATTGTGGTTGTGGACAAGCATCTTGATGTATTATGGATGAGTAAGCATTAGGATGCGATGTTGACGGATAAGTGATTGCATGAGGTATGGATGGATAAGTAGTTGAGTAATGTTATGAGGGATGAATTGATCCATATTGAGGAGACTGAGATGGTGAAAACTGTTGTTGGAACTAAGGATTGTGTATGAAGATTGATAAGTGTTTGAAGTGTGATGGTGTTATTGTATGATTGTCACTAGTGTCAATGTGGACTCCTGTTGATTGCGGTTACGATAATACGGAACTTCATTTTTGCATGGAGTTCATGTTGTTCAAGATATGCATGAAGCTGATCAAAGTTGGTGGTGTGCAAATCTCTTACAAGTTTGACATCAGTCACAAACTTACTCCATTCAGGTGAAAGACTGTTTAAGAACTTGGTATTGACCTAAAATTGCTCCAATTTCATTTTGTAAATGTTCATGTCATTTATTAGCTGAGTAAATCTTAAGTAATACTGATGAAGTGATTCCCCCTTAATGTGAGTAAACTTATCAATGCATCATACAGTTTACACTCCCTTTCCTACTTTGTCAATGAGGTACCTTGCATAAGTAGTTGAAACTCTTTCCATAGATTTTGCAAACTCTATGATGATTAACGAGAGAATAGACATCTATTGGTAGTCCTTGAAGAATGATATTAGTTGCCTTGAGATCACAATCAGCTTGAATTTTCTCAGTTGCAGACAATTCCTCATATTTCTTTATCCGGGTTACACCATTTTCTTCAATTGTAGGCTAAATGAGTGGACCATGCTCAACTGATTCAAGTATCATTCTTCCATGCTCTCTGTTTTGCATGTAAAGTTCCACTCTACTTTTCCAGGAATCATACAGGTGTTTTTCCAACATTGGTGGACGATTGTCAGCACCAGAGAGTATCATGAATTCAGCAAGAGTAGACATTGTTACTTTGTTGTTATGTGAAAAGATTACTTGTTGATCGAACAGTGATAAGAAGTAATTGTGTTAATGTTTTAGATCTTAAGAATACACAGGATTTTACTATTCTTGATTAAACCGGAAAATAATGTTTCATGAGATTTTACAAATCAAATAAATAAACCGTATAATTCAAATTATGATTAATTCGCCTCTGAAGAAATGATTAATTCGCCTTCTACAAGAAATGATTAATTCGCCTTGTATTAGAAGAAATTAATTCGCCTTGAGTAGAAAAAAATGATTAATTCGCCTTGCACTAGAAAAGTCTAATTCTCCTTGTGAAGGAAAGAATTAATTCGCCTTGTGAAGAGAAGTATTAATTCGCCTTGTACTAGAAAACCCTTAATTCGCCTCTAAGAGAAGAAGTTAATTCGCCTTCTAAACCAAGTATTAATTTGCCTTCAAATATAAAATTAATTCGCCTTCAAAAGACTAAACACTAATTCGCCTTCAAGAGCAAAACGCTAGTTGCCTTTCAGAACACATGCTAATTCGCCTTCATGAAACGAACTTTAACTATTCCAAAACACTAAAAGACTTACTTTTTGACGTTTTTACTTAAAATTTCTTGTACAACTTACCTATATAAGCCTAGTAGAACCTTAAAAATACAAAATTTAAACTTTTTAACACAAAAAATTTCAAATCAAGACTTTGGACACAAAAACACTTTTTCGAACCAAAGCTTATAAAAATGAAGATTTTTATGTATTTTCCAAGGTTTTGCTTGTACAACTAGATAATACTAAGACAAAGGAAGAAGAAAGTAGTAAACTTAATGGTTTTCAAACCCACAAAAAGTGAAAACTTTTTGTATGATTCGAACCAAATAGACGAACAAAAACAAGAAAAGAAAACGCAAACAAGAACTTGATTATCACCCCCTGGCTCTTGATACCAATTGTAGAATCTTAGTCATCTTTAAACACACAAAGAACTATGAAGAAATCTAGAGAGAGAAAGAGAGTGGGAGGTTGCTTCTAGTGAGAGAAATTGAAAGAGGAAAATATGTATTACTATGTGTGAAATGAAACAACCAACACCCTTTCCATAGCATGGAAAGGGTTTTTTTTATAAATACTTGTTATGGCGGTCATGCCTTGGCTTACATGGGGCTGTCCTATGGGTTTGGGTAACTGCCTATCAATTTCCATATATTACTATTACGAGCCTATCTAGTGATATTAATGGATGTGACCGATACTTTTGTATTCCTAAACATTATAACATGATAAGTTGAGCATGTGAGTTTTTTCAATTTTAAATTAAGCTCATTAGTATGGAAAATTAAATGCTATCTAAACACTCCATCATCTCTAACCCATGACCTTAATTTCTACATGACACCCATATATCCTCTTTATAGTTTAAAAATATGCTTACAATGTTATTGTCTTCAACATGCTGAAGAATATAATGATTATCTATCATTTTTGTATAACCAAAAGTGACTAATTTGCTTACTCTCATTTAGTCTGCGGTTTTGTTTTTCTGTATTACGCACGTTATTTTGGTGATTTCTGTTTTTTCACCATTGTTTGCAAAAATTGTAAGTGGAAGCCATTTGTTAAGTCTGAAAGTACAAACGTTTGCATTTTTTAAATAATGAAACAGGAAAACGCATACATGGCTGATTACGGTGGAGGTTGTTTGATTGTGTGTGTTGATTTTCTGCTACGTGGTTTTTATGTAACATTACTTTACCTAACATAACATATTTGAAGGAATCAGAAACTTAGGGAGAAATTTCAATAATTTAACAACTGTGTTGAACCCAAATAAAACAAACCCAGTGATACATATGTATGCCACATACAAAAGCAACACAGTTTAGTTTGTGAGGCTCAAATATGTCATTGTGGGAACAACACGATACACGCGTCTTGCTGCAACCACAAACCTAGGTTGTGGTTGTTCAAGCCAAGATTTACGGGTGTCCGTAAATCGTTGTCTAACAATGCTCTGAAAAACACAAAATGTCGTTGTAGTTCATCATTGCTCTAAGTGCTTATTATATTAATTATATAACCCTTTCAACACCATGAAGTCGACCTGATTGGGACTACGCCCAACCGTTGCTCAACAAATCTTATTTTTGCACCAGGACGATCCATTATCAACACGCATCACAACACATATTAAATATCCAACCTTCCGCCCATAAACACAAACACACACACAACACATATTTTGGTACCCGATCTAGCAACACACACAACACCCGATCCACCAAACAGTTGTCATAAAACCCGTAAGCATTAGCAAACAAGGTTTTAACGCCAAGTCATTATATAAAAATAATAATCATCGGGCATGTAAGCATAAACAAATTCATGGTTGTAAACGCAGGTCCTACGGCTGCAAATTTAAGATTTGCTCACCGTGGCTACACTCACAAAAAGGTTGTATACTCTTTATAAAGAGTAGGCCTGCTAGTATAGAAGCGGCAACTGGAAAAACCCGCATGCTGCAACCATGTGGTCACCCCGCACCAAGATACGGGTTGTGGACACATTAAGCTTACCGAATCCAATTAAAGACAGAGAAATCTCATCACGTCGCCACATTATATAAAATAAAAACAACTGGGAACTCCGCAAAATGCAACATCATTAATTTACTCTAATAAAAAACTCAAAAAGTAAATTTACACTGATCAACTTGTTTGACTTGAGAAAGATCTTGTTCCAAGGCAGACACTCTTTGGTCGAATCTGAATAAGGATGCAAAATCTAAAAGAGCATGAATTGAGGAGGTTGTTGGTTCTGTTGTTGGTACAGGAGTTGGCGTTGTCAACTATGGAATAGAAGAGAATGGCTAAATTATTGGAGTAACGGTTGTTACATAAATAGTAGAAGTTTCCGGGATAGCCATCATAGGTACTGAGAGATTTGGGGGTGCTTGAGTGCTTAATTCTTCATGAGGAGTCTTGGCATTCATCATAGAAGCTACTTCATCAATGACTGGTGGAACGTTATCCAAGTTAAGAAATTTGCTTGCAAAGTCAGATGAAACAGAAGAGCTTTGCTTTGAACCTTCAGTCTTCTGTGAAGAAGTGAGTGTCGCGTGTGCATCTTCAATGACTTGCTCATATGATTTTTCTTGAGAAGTACTTTCATGAGTAGTATTAGTCATCTATGTAAGACAAATGAGATTTTAGCAGGTTAGTTAAAGCCTGTATAATTTAGTTTATGTGTGTCATTATGTGTTTTATGTGTTTTATATGTGTATGAGATGGAAGTACATGAGTGATGAATCATGTTACTTGTGGAAATGAAATCATTTGAAAGCTTTGCGTAGTTTCAAATGTCGTGTACGTAATATTCTGTGTACGTACTATGTATATGTAATTCATATTATATATATTAGTTTAGTATTTTAAAGATTGTAGAGTACTTTCTATTTTTAAAAATAGTTAGAATCGAAGGTTAATTTGAAAACTAGTTAGAAAGTTCAAGGTTTAGCTAAATAATTAAAGGTTTTTACTTAGAATTAAAGTAAATGTATAATAAATAAATAAAAGAAAAAAATATAATTAAAAGGGTAGTTGTGTGGATCGACCGAACAAGAAAAAAAAAGGGAAAGAATCCCAATTTGATTACAACTTGTTTTTGGTAATTATCTTTTTTCTAAGCCTATAAATACAAATCATAACTTAATCAAAAATCATTTTTTCTCCTCTCCTCTCTCCTTGGCCGGTCGAACAACACAAAGAACAAAGGGAAACCTAAAAAAATTTAGGGTTTTGATTTTCAAGAGTTAAGGTAATGTTTTCTAAATCCTTTTTCAATTCAATTGATTTTATTTAACGTAACAATCATTAAGGATGGATTAGGTTATTATAAATAATTTGTAATTAAGAGGTTTTGATCATCAAAAATTGTTTTAGGGTTAATAATTAGGGTTTTGGGTAAGTTAATTAGGGTTAATTATGCTAAATTCGGAATAGAAATCTGGGCAGAATTTTAGGTCATCTTGCGAGAGCCATATATCGGTCATACGGATAGCTTTTATTGATTTTCTTGAGCCTAAAATTAACTACAGAGAGTCTACTTTCCAACCCAAATGGTTTCATGAATTAAAAGTGAGTGGAAGTTAGTCAAATTAATCAAACAAGATTCGTTGTCAAAACTAAGTTTTCGGGGCTGATTTTGAGTTGTGTTTGTGAGATTAAAAACCATATCAAAACGTCTTTTTAATTAATGGGCTTGCTACTGTAGCAAGTTCATGATGTTTATGATTTTCTAGAATTTTTGTAGAATTTTCCTAAGTGTTTAAATGGGTCTGCTCAAGCTAAACTTTTTGAAGGTCGAATCAGGTCAAATTCTGGACACTTTGTGATGTTGAATTTTTATAAAATGGTTACACTCACTTTTATTTTTATCTAAAAATCAAAGAAGCTCACAACTCATTGGGGAGCTATGGGATGTGAGGAGAAGAACCAATTAGGTGTTTAAGTATATTATTTAGAGTCATCTTGTGACTATAAAAACTGAGTAAAATGCATAAAGTTAAGAAGTAAAGTTTATGAGGTAATTTGAGGTTAGCAAGTATGAATAGTATATAGAAGAGTTGAATCAACAGATTGGGATTAAGTATCCATCGTTGTGATTGTTACATCGACTTGGGTGTGTGACCTAATCGATGGTAACATATGTGTGTATTGTTTTGTTTAGATTCTTTGCAAGATTAAGTGAAGGAATTGGAATTTGCTTTGCATCAGGTGAGTTTTACAGTCCTACTTTTTACTTATATTTTAGGATGGAAATGATGCAAAACTGTTTTTGAATTATGAACCGTGATATGTGTTTTTAAGTGTCGAACTATATGATTGATATGTGCTATTGCTATGTGATATTAATTATGGTAAGGCATGTGTATGTGAGGATGACATGACCTTGTGTGAGACCTGAACGGACTTAGCTAGTCAAGTGGGTCAGTCTTGCGTAGAGATATTGTTGGACAGAGGGGTACGATCCACCCCAGATATATGTGAATTTATTTTGTGATAGAAGCCAAGCATATATGTTCGTGAATGTTGTTTTTGTTAATCACGGTGTCATAAGTGAGTCTTAAACCTGTAACTCTCACCAACAATTATGTTGACGTTTTTAGCATCATTTTCAGGTGAGCAAAACGTGTGAAGAGTTAGGAAGAGGAGTTAGCTGGACCATAGGCTTGCATGCGGAGTCTATGATTTATCTGTTTTAGTTTTCATTTGAACTTGTCATGTTTTGTTCTTCATGCATTATATGTTGGATTTTTGTTTTGGGCGTTGTCATAACACGCTTTGGATCTTGAAGTTTATTGAAAGTCATTTTTAGTTTTCTCTATTTTGATGCCTTGTGTTGTGATGATGCCTATTGATCATGCCTTGCGATTCCGCCTTGGCAGGGTGTGACAGATTGGTATCAGAGCCAAGGTTATAGAGAACTAGGAGGATTGGCCTAGACTATAACTAGGAACCTTCATATAGATGCATTTAGGAACTATGTGCTTGTGTGTACGTATGTATAATATTATTCCAATTGCCTATTCATTTACTATTTTCATAGTAAGAATATATATATACATATATGCTAGTATTTATTTTCTTCGTCGCCAAGTATCTGATGGAGCTTGTACTCTTCCTTATTTATAGATTTATGTATCCCTTAAAGCGTAAGTTTCGTTGGGGAATCATGCGTTCAACTGGGATTAAGCATTATATCGACCCAAATTCTGGCTGTAAGATATGGCGTACAAACCGTAAGTGCCGTATACCCATCGACTTTTATCCGTGTAAAGTGGAAGAGAGTACGACTATGAAGAAAGTAGGTGACCAAACGATTGGAGTGATTCGGAGAAGAAGGATCGACAAGGAAGGGAATGTTTCTAGGTTCCAAGAATACCACACCTCGGATGAAGAAGAAGAAGAGCTGAGCAAGAACCCTCCTTATAACAAATATGGATTCGTGGATCATCCACAACTCCAAATGGAAGACCAAAGGAACAAGTTTACACCTTACCCATTACCACCACAAGAAGGCAATATGAATGATTGGTTGATTGATGATGCTAACAATTCAGACCTTGAGTCTACGGCGTAACAACCCATGCAGTTGACGATGGAAGACATTGGTGGGAGCTGAGTTCGACCTCGACCCGACTACTGGTTCAATCGATTTTGATTTAGGATGTTTAGTGTTTCTTTCTATCGTTTGAACCATGTTAGGAAATGTTATTTTCGATTACGATTATTATTAATGAGAAGTGGTTTTAGGATTTATCTTGTGTGTTATGTGCCTTATTAAATGTGTTATGTGTTTCATGATGTGTTGATTTTAAGAAGTGTTTTTTCTTAGAGCGAGTACACGCGTGAAAGGGGGCATCTATATTTATGGTATACACATAATATATACATGCACCATTAACACAAATGGACTTAATGTATGATTAAATTTAATTGGTGTTGACACATATTGGTTGAAATATGCTTGTACGTATATATTTGTGGGAAAATGTAATATCTAGGTTATGAAATCTGTGTTTATCGTTTAATATATATAATCCTATGTCTTATTAGAAACATGGTTTAAACACGACAACCTAACAACCCTCCTGATGTCGCGGAAATCATTGCTCAACAACTTCAGAACATCATCCCGAACATTGTGACTCAAGTGACTAACAACCTCAACAATGGCAATGGTAATGGAAATGGTGGAGGAAACAATGGTTGTACCTACAAAGGATTTGTGGCATGTGGACCTCGAGACCTGGAGGGAACTGGTGGTGTAGTGTGTTGATGTTGGATTGAAAAGATGAATCCACGATAGAAAAATTAGCGGATGTTTGGCTAATCCAAAAGGGCGAATTATGCCACGAGTCGTTCAGTGGGGTAAAGCTTTGACTTGGTGGAATACTCAAGTCCAAGCAAGAGGTCAAGATGCTGCTAATGAAATGGCGTGGAATGACTTCAAGGCATTGCTAACAAACCGTAAGTGCCGTATACCCATCGACTTATATCCGTGTAAAGTGGAAGAGAGTATGACTATGAAGAAAGTAGGTGATCAAACGATTTGAGTGATTCAGAGAAGAAGGATCGATAAGGAAGGAAATGTTTCTAGGTTAAAAGAATACCACACCTCGGATAAAGAAGAAGAAGAGCTGAGTGAGCACCCTCCTTACAACAAATATGGATTCATGGATCATCCACAACTCCAAATAGAAGACCAAAGGAACAAGTTTGCACCTTACCCATTATCACCACAAGAAGGCAACATGAATGGTTGGTTGACTGATGATGCTAACGATTCAGACCTTGAGTCTACGGCTAGTAATCAACCCATGAGCTTGACGATGGAAGACACTGGTGGGAGCTGAGTTCGACCCGGACCTGACTACTCGTGCAATCGATTTGATTTAGAATGTTTAGTGTTTCTTTATATCGTTTGAAGCATGTTAGGAAATGTTATTTTCGATTATGATTATTATTAATGAGAAGTGGTTTTAGGAATTATCTTGTGTGCTATGTGCCTTATTAAATGTGTTATGTGTTGCATGATGTGTTGATTTCAGGAAGTGTTTTCATAGGAGCGAGTACACGCGTAAAAGGGGGCATCTATAATTATGGTGTACAACATAATTATACATGCGCCACAACACAAATGGACTTGTAAGTATGATTACATGTAATTGGTGTTGACACATATTGGTTGATTATGCTTGTACGTATTCCTTAAACAATCTCTACGCTACTGTGCTTTTCGATTCTGGTGCTGATTTTAGTTTTATATCCACTAAATTTATGCCCTTATTAAATGAGAAACCTAGTATTGCAAACCCTGGGTGTGTAATAGAAGTAGCTAATGGTAAGAATGAAGAAGTTAATAGAATTTTCCGTGGCTGTAGACTAGAGTTAGGAGATTCTATATGACCTATAGACTTGATACCATTAGGACAAGGAAGTTTTGATGTGATAGTAGGAATGGATTGGTTGTCAAACCAAAAGGCTGTGATCGTGTGTCACGAGAAGATAGTTAGGATACCTGTAGGAGAAGGTAAGGTACTCTATGTTCAAGGAGAATGTAATGTTGGGAAGACAAAGACGTTAATGAGCACAAAGGCGAATGAACCGACGTTAAGCGATATTCCTATCGTACGTGATTTTGAGGATGTATTTCCGGATGACCTGTCAGGATTACCGCCACAACCACAAGTAGAGTTTTGTATAGATTTGATTCCTGGAGCAACGGCCGTAGCGAAGTCGCTATATCGACTAGCGCCTTCGGAGATGCAAGAACTGTCAGAGCAACTTCAAGAGTTGCAAGACAAGGGATTTATTCGGCCAAGTCACTCACCATGGGGAGCGCCAGTTTTGTTTGTCAAGAAGAAGGATGGATCGTTTCGCATGTGCATAGACTATCATGAACTGAACAAGTTGACCATCAAGAATCGTTATCCACTCTATAGGATCGACGATTTGTTTGACCAACTTCAAGGAGCGTGCTACTTCTCTAAGATAAACCTTCGATCTAGTTATCATCAGCTGAGAGTGCATGATGATGATATCTCGAAGACCGCGTTCAGAACAAGATATGAGCATTTTGAGTTTACGGTTATGCCATTTGGATTAACAAATGCACCCGTAGTTTTCATGGACTTAATGAACCGAGTGTGCAAACCGTACCTAGATAAGTTTGTCATAGTGTTTATTGACGATATCTTGATATACTCAAAGACGAAGGAGGATCATGAAAACCATTTGAGATTGATGTTGGATTTGCTAAGGAAGGAGAAGCTGTATGCGAAGTTCTCCAAGTGCGAGTTCTGGTTGCAAGAGGTACATTTTCTTGGACACGTGGTAAATCACGACGGTATTCACGTGGACCCAAGTATGATTGAGGCAGTGAAAAGTTAGAAAGGCCCTATGACACCATCTGAAGTAAGATCATTTATGGGATTGGATGGATATTATAGACGTTTCATTGAGAATTTCTCCAAGATTGCTAAACCTCTTACTTCGTTGACTCAGAAGAATTAGAAGTATTAGTGGGGTGAGAAGCAGGAAGAAGCTTTTCAAACGTTGAAGGACAATTTGTGTAATGCACTAATATTGTCGTTACCGGATGGAGTAGAAGATTTTTGTGGTTTATTGTGATGTGTCAAACCAAGGATTGGGATGTGTTTTTATGCAAAGGGATAAGGTAATCGCCTATGCATCAAGACAATTGAAGAGCCACAAGAAGAACTACACGACTCACGACTTAGAGTTAGGCGCGGTGGTGTTTGCGCTAAAGATTTGGAGGCATTATTTGTATGGAACAAAGAGTGTTATCTATACAGATCATAAGAGCCTTCAACACATATTCAATCAGAAGGAGTTGAATATGCGTCAAAGGAGATGATTAGAGCTGTTTAGTGATTATGAATGTGAGATTAAGTACCATCCTGGTAAAGCAAATGTAGTAGCTGATGCTTTAAGTAGAAAGGAGAGAGTGAAGCCTCGACGAGTGTGAGCGATGGCTATGACAATTCAGTCCGAAGTTAAAGGACTAATATTGGTAGCTCAAGGTGAAGCGTTTAAGGATGAAAATGTAATAGTTGAAGGATTGAATGGTACGGACCAATAAATGGAAAAGAAAGAGGATGGAAGCCTACACTATATGGATCATATATGGGTTTCATTAGTGGGCAGTGTAAGAACCAAGATCATAGATGAAGCTCATAAGACGAGGTACTCTGTGCATCCCGGAGCAGACAAGATATACTATGATCTTCGAGACATGTATTGGTGGCCGGGTATGAAAAAGGAGATTGCTATTTATGTTAGCAAGTGTTTGACATGCGCAAAATCGTCAAGTTTATTGCAACAACCTGAGATACCTGAGTGGAAGTGGGAGAAAATAGCTATGGACTTTATAACAAAGTTTCTAAGGTCAAGTAGTGGTCATGATGCGATTTGGGTCATAGTTGATAGGTTGACCAAATCGGCGCATTTCTTGGCAATACGAGAGGATTATAGTATGGAAAAGCTAGCAAGGTTGTACATCGATGAGATTGTTGCACGACATGGTGTACCAACATCGATTATTTCTGATAGGGATGGACGTTTTACATCAAGGTTTTGGCAAACGATGCAAAAAGCATTGGGAACGCGTTTAGATATGAGTACGGCTTATCATCCTCAGACGGATGGACAAAGCGAGCGTACAATACAAATGTTAGAGGATATGCTGAGAGCGTGTGTGATTGATTTTGGTGGAAGTTGGAATATTCATTTGCCATTGGCTGAATTTTCCTATAACAATAGCTATCATTCGAGCATTCTTTGTGCTCCTTTTGAGGCATTGTATGGAAGGAAGTGTAGGTCGCCGGTATTGTGGGCAGAGATAGGAGATAGCAGATTAATTAGACCAGAGTTGGTGCAAGAAACAACTGATATTAGAGATAGGCTTAAAGCTGCTAGAGATCGTCAGAAGAGCTACGCAGATAATAGAAGGAAACCTTAGAGTTTCAAGTTGATGATCAGGTAATGTTGAAACTCTCACCTTGGAAAGGTGTAGTGCAGTTTGGAAAGAAAGGAAAGTTAGCTCAAGATTTGTAGGACCTTTCAAGATCCTTGAGAGAATTGGTCCTGTGGCATATAGGTTGAGATTACCTAAAAAATTGAGTAGTGTGCATGACACATTTCATGTGTCGAATCTAAAGAAGTGTTTAGCTAATGCAAATTTGCATGTGTCGTTGGATGAGATTAAGGTAGATAAAACCTTACGTTTTGTAGAAGGGCCTTTAGAGATTATGGACCGTGAGGTCAAAACTCTTAAGCGTAGTAAAATACCTATTGTGAAAGTGCGATGGAATTTCAAGCGTAGACCAGAGTTTACCTGGGAACGTGAGGATCATATGAAGGCTAAGTATCTCCAGTTGTTTGAGAATGCTATTGACGAGACTAATGTTTAAAATCTCAGGACGAGATTTCCTTAAGGATGGGATAATGTGACAAATGATATTTTAGCAGGTTAGTTAAAGCCTGTATAATTCAGTTTATGTGTGTCATTATGTGTTTTATGTGTTTTATATGTGTATGAGATGGAACTACACGAGTGATGAATCATGGTACTTGTGAAAATGAAATCATTTGAAAGCTTTGTATGGTTTCAGATGTCGTGTACGTATTATTCTATGTACGTACTATGTATATGTAATTCATATTATATATATTAGTATAGTATTTTATAGATTTTAGAGTGCTTTCTATTTTTAGAAATAGTTAGAATCGAAGGTTAGTTTGAAAACTAATTAGAAAATTCAAGGTTTAGCAAAATAATTAAAGGTTTTTACTTAGAAGTAAAGTAAATGTATAATAACAGATATAATATATATATATATATATGTATATATATATATATATATATATATATATATAATATGTAAATTCGGTTGTATAGGCCGAATAAAAGAAAAGAAAAAAAAGGAAAGTAATCCTAGTTAGATTACAATTTGTATTTGGTAATTATCTTTTAACACTATAAATACAAATCATAACTTAATCAAAAATCACTTTTTCTCTCCCCTACAACCCCAATCGGTCGAACCTTAAAAACAAGAAGAAAACCCCAAAATTTTTTAGGGTTTTGATTTTCAAGAGTTAAGGTATTGTTTTCTAAATCCTTTTTCAATTCAATTGATTTTATTTAACGTAACGATCATTAAGGATGGATTAGGGTTTTATATTTATGATTAAGTTTCTGTAATTAATTAGTTTAGATAAATCTTAGATCGTTAGGGTTGCGTTTATAAATTATTGTTAGAGTTTAGGGCTCGAATTTCGTTTAAATCATGAATTTGTGTTTTCTGGAATTTAGGTCTGAATTGTTTGATGAATATCTCCGTGATGGAGTAATGAAACATTTATTTTCTTAAGGTTATTTATAAGTTCAGAGAGTCTACTTTTCAAAAAGTCCGGCCTCGCGCGATTTGGAGTCCGGGAAGTTAGTTAAATGATTTTTTCAAAAAAAATTGTTAAAGCAATAAATACGGGTCAGATTATGAGGAGTGGGAATTAAGAGTTGCCAAAACACAGAGATCATATTTCATGTGTCTATTAACTTCAGTTCATAGGGCTAAGGCTAATTCATTGTTTAAGTGTGTCTAATGAAGTCAAACTTTTTGGTGTGCGTTCAGATCCGAATCTAGGTGATTTGTGATGACGAATTTTTAAAAAATGGTTACACTCACTATTATTTTTATCCAAAAATCGTAGAAGCTCACAACTCATTAGGGAGCTATGGGATGTAAGGAGAAGAACCAATTAGGTGTTTAAGTATTTTATTTAGAGTCATCTTGTGACTATAAAAACTGAGTAAAAAAAGTAGAAAGTTGAGAAGTAAGGTTTGTGAGGTAACTTGAGTTTAGCAAGTACGAGGAGTATATAGAAGAGTTGAATCAAGATAGGATATAGAGTATCAATCGTTGTGATTGTTACATCGACTTGGGTGTGTGACCTAATCGATGGTAACATATGTGTGTATTGTTTTGTTTAGATTCTTTGTAAGATTAAGTGAAGGAATTAGAATTTGCTTTGCATCAGGTGAGTTTTACAGTCCCACTTTTTACTTATATTTTGGGATGGAAATGATGCAAAACTGTTTTTAAATTATGAAACGTGATATGTGTTTTTAAGTGTCAAACTATATGATTGCTATGTGATATTGCTATGTGATATGAATTGTGGTAAGGCATGTGTATGTGAGGATGACATGACCTTGTATGAGACCCGAACGGACTTAGCTAGTCAAGTGGATCAGTCTTGCGCGGAGACATTGTAGGACGGAGGGGTACGATCCACCCCAGATAAATGTGAATTTATTTTGTGATAGAATAGCAATGGATATATGTTTGTAAATATTGTTTTTGTAGATCGCGGTGTCATAAGTGAGTCTTACACCTGTAACTCTCACCAACAATTATGTTGACGTTTTTAGCATCATTTACAGGTGAGCAAAACGTGTGAAGAGTTAGGAAGAGGAGTTAGTTGGACCATAGGATTGCATGCGGAGTCTATGATTTATCTGTTTTTTTTGTTTTCAATTGAACTTGTCATGTTCTGTTCTTCATGTATTATATGTTGGATTTTTGTTTTGGGCGTTGTCATAACACGCTTTGGATCTTGAAGTTTATTAAAAGTCATTTTTAGTTTTCTCTATCATGCCTTGTGATTCCGCCTTGGCGGGGTGTGACAGATTGGTATTCAGCGCCAAGGTTATAGAGAACTAGGAGGATTGGCCTAGACTATAACTAGGTACCTTCATATAGATGCATTTAGGAACTATGTGCTTGTGTGTACGTATGTATAATATATTATATATATATTTTTTGAAGTTCCAATTGCCTATTCGTTTACTATTTTCATAGTAAGAATATATATACACATATATGCTAGTATTTATTTTCTTCGTCGCCAAGTATCTGATGGAGCTTATACTCTTCCTTATTTACAAAGTTATGTCTCCCTCAAAGCGTAAGTTTCGTTAGGGAATCATGCGTTCAACTGGGATTAAGCGTTATATCGACCTAATTTCTGGCTGTAAGATATGGCATACAAACCGTAAGTGTCGTATACCCATCGACTTATATCCGTGTAAAGTGGAAGAGAGTATGACTATGAAGAAAGTAGGTGACCAAACGATTGGAGTGATTCGGAGAAGAAGGATCGACAAGAAAGGGAATGTTTCTAGGTTCCAAGAATACCATACCTCGGATGAAGAAGAAGAAGAGCTGAGTGAGCACCCTCCTTATAACAAATATGGATTCGTGAATCATCCACAACTCCAAATGGAAAACCAAAGGAACAAGTTTGCACCTTACCTATTACCACCACAAGAAGGCAATATGAATGGTTGGTTGATTGATGATGCTAATGATTCAGACCTTGAGTCTACGACTAGTAATCAACCCATGAGCTTGACGATGGAAGACATTGGTGGGAGCTGAGTTCGACCTCGGCCTGACTACTCGTGCAATCGATTTGATTTAGGATGTTTAGTGTTTCTTTCTATCCTTTGAACCATGTTAGGAAATGTTATTTTCGATTATGATTATTATTAATGAGAAGTGGTTTTAGGATTTATCCTGTGTGCTATGTGCCTTATTAAATGTGTAATGTGTTGATTTCAAGAAGTGTTTTCATAGGAGCGAGTACACGCGTGAAAGGGGGCATCTATAATTATGGTGTACAACATAATTATACATGCTCCACAACACAAATGGACTTGCAAGTATGATTACATGTAATCGGTGTTGACACATATTAGTTGATTATGCTTGTACATATATAGTATTGTGGGAAATGTAATATCATGGGTTATGAAATATGTAGTATATTGTCTAATATATATATATATATATATATATATTCCCTATAGACTTGATACCATTAGGACAAGGAAGTTTTGATGTGATAGTAGGAATAGATTGGTTGTCAAACCAAAAGGCTGTGATCGTGTGTCACGAAAAGATAGTTAGGATACCTGTAGAAGAAGGTAAGGTACTTTGTGTTCAAGGAGAACGTAATGTCGGGAAGACAAAGATGTTAATGAGCACAAAGGCGAATGAACCGACGTTAAGCGATATTCCTATCATAGGTGATTTCGAGGACGTATTTCTGGATTGTCAGGATTACCGCCACAACGACAAGTTGAGTTTCGTATATATTTGATTCCTGGAGCGACGCGCGTAGCAAAGTCGCCATATCGACTAGCGCCTTTAGAGATGCAAGAAATGTCAAAGCAACTTCAAGAGTTGCAAGACAAGGGATTTGTTCGGCCAAGTCACAACCATGGGGAGCGCCAGTTTTGTTTATCAAGAAGAAGGATGGATCATTTCGCATGTGCATAAACTATCGTGAACTGAACAAGTTGACCATCAAGAATCGTTATCCACTCCCTAGGATCGACGATTTGTTTGACCAACTTCAAGGAGCGTGCTACTTCTCTAAGATAGACCTTCGATTTGGTTATCATCATCTGAGAGTGCAGGATGATGATATCTCGAAGACCGCATTCAGAACACGATATGGCCATTTTGAGTTTACAGTTATGCCATTTGGATTAACAAATGCACTCGCAGTTTTCATGGACTTAATGAACCGAGTGTGCAAACCGTACCTGGATAAGTTTATCATAGTGTTTATTGACGATATCTTGATATACTCAAAGACGAAGGAGGATCATGAAAATCATTTGAGATTGATGTTGGATTTGCTAAGGAAGGAGAAGTTGTATGCGAAGTTCTCCAAGTGCGAGTTCTGGTTGCAAGAGGTACATTTTATTAGACACGTGGTAAATCACGACGGTATTCACGTGGACCCAAGTAAGATTAAGGCAGTGAAAAGTTGGAAAGCCCCTACGAAACCATCTGAAGTAAGATCATTTCTGGGATTGGCTAGATATTATAGACGTTTCAT
>BQNB010023909.1:0-12416 GCA_026074375.1 Tanacetum coccineum | reverse complement strand
AAAGAGTTCTTGAAATCCAATTTGTCATCTTTCTTTCTATGAAAACAAGTATGACAATCAAATCGTCTTTATATAGTTAAAGTTCGTTAATGAAGAAGTTTTAATCATAGTCAATTTCTTGAGTACGAGTAAACTCTTATGTCATTTAACATGCAATAAATATGTATACAATATTGTCCCTATGAGTCTTCTCTAAAATGAAACTCGTTTAAACCTCATCATCAAACCGATAGGTTAAAGATAAAACAAATCTCAAGAATATGATTATCTCCTTTTGGATAGCATCTCTTCATTCATAGTCTTTGAGTCATTCATAAAATCCAAGATCTAATAATGCATCTCCTATGGTTAGCAGGTTCACCATGATCCTTTTAACTCATAATCCTCACCATTGATACAGAAACATATCATGAGGTATCCTTACGGATCTATGAATATGAATAACATCATTCTAAGGTTCATCATTTCATGTTTAGCCTCAGTATGACATTCGCTAGTGCGTTCAGAAGGTTTATGTATCTTTTTCTTGACGTAATTCAAGACCTACATTACTCCCACTCGCTTTTAGCAAAGTAAGATTCCCACTCGCTTCTTGTACATTTGAGACTATTCTCAAATAACTCAGCATGACGAGCAACATAAACTTTGTTCTCGTATGGGTTGTAGAAATGGTATCCCATCGTTTCCTTTGGGTATCCAACAAAATACACTTAACAGCTCTAGGCAATTTTCAATAATAATCTCCAAGAGATTTTTACCAAATTTAGAACTTCAATCAAGACACAATGAGATTCGTCTCATTTTATCTTAATTAACCTTTTAGGTTGGAGTCTTATTGGGCATATCCATGATATACTCAATTTTATCTAACCTTGATATTTTTAGGAGTTAAATAAGTTAATGTCATCATAAATCAAAACAATATATAGTTTGATTACCCTTGTTGGACATACCATAAAATTGTGGTATTTCAATAAGATTGATCTTATACTTTATGGCTTTTACTATTTTTACCAACTTAAGTTAAAACGTAATGGTATCAATAGTATTATTAAGCCAATTGCATGCTTTAATAAGTCTTTGATGAATTCAGTAACTTAATGTGTATGTACTAACAAGTAGACATAAACATCCAATATACTACTATTCGTTATAAGTCTTTTCATTTGTTAAACTAAAGTAAAATGAGTGCCTATATATGGCCTCAATAGTAATTTCAAGTTAATTTTAAACTTCATGTTTATGATTTCCAAGAAAACATAATCATGTAGCTTATCTTTTTATCTTGACATATTCTCTTAATAGGGCTACATACATTAAATGTGTAAGAGTCCTAGTAGAGTAATAGTTTTCTTACTTTGCAGTCAAGGGAAACCATTTGTCATATTGTTTTAAGTTGCTCATTACACACAATAAGGATTTCTCCCACTTATGCAGGGTACAACTTCTTTGCATAAAACAACACCACACTAGTTAGTTTGTTTGTATCGACAATATGACAGTGTCAACCTTATAACTAGTGTATATAGAACTCCATCTATTAATAAGGAATCGTGCATAACTATCAAAGATAACATTAAACGGAAGCGACATCTCAAAGGTAACAAGTTATCAAAGATAATATATGGTGATTCGTACTAAATGAAGATGTTCCACACTTAGAAAGTAATTTATTATTTCAAGCCAAGCCAGAAATAAAGTAAGATGTCTATGAGGTAAACAGCTCATAATTCCTACTAAATTTGACAACATTGCAAGTTTTTCCTATATTCATAAAATGCATTACTCATACTAGATCTGACAACAGTGTGAGTGTTCCTTCACTAGTGAAAAGTAAGTAGCAATTTATGCATCTTTCCAATTCTTGAATATCTACTCATTATTACTAATGTGCTTAGATATTCAAAGAAGTGTGTTCAAGTTCTAGCCATCTCAACTATTTAATTAACTTAAAAAATTGGCATGCAATTTCTACTTTGTCCGCTCACTTTACCTCAAGGGTGTGCAGCGTCTCTTAGTGGTTTAAGGAGATAGCTATAGACACGAGTCTAGTTATTGCCTTTTCTAGTTTTGCGGTGATATTTCCGTCTTCTAATTAGACCTCATAAATATGTCTTGTTTACAACAAGATATTTTTAATCTTGGTAGCCATAAACACAAGTTCTCTTGTTATCCAAGTTTTTTATTATAATTCAAATATTTCAAAACCAAATAAGGATATTGAAGCAATCTTGAAAGAAAAAGAAGTCCAGTTTACTTAGCATATAAGTTTGGTATGCGTTCGATTAGAATCTAGGATAATTCTTTCATTCCTATTATAACTTTTCCATAAGTAAAAAGTATACGAATAAGTCTTATTTTCAAAATAGACACAATTTGTCTTTCACAAGTAAGAACAAACCCTTATTTACGGTATACGTTGCATTAATACATTAAAAGAACTTGCAAAGTTCATTTTCAATATTTTCGATAATTCATCCCTTAAAAATTAACTACCCATGTTTATATATGAATAAATAATTAATTTTAACAAGGGTCTAAGATCCAACTTGACTATCATTAATGCAGTTGATCTACTAGAAATGGTAAACTCAAAAGGTAATCAGCATGTGATAATTGCTAACATGTTCAACTCTTAACCTTTATGGGGCACAAGGCATCATAATCCAGAATTATAATGTCACGTAGCATGTTTAACCCCATCGTATGCCTTAGGTAGATGGTCTGAACATCATACTCGATATAAGTCGTCCAATATAAAATCAGTAATTTTACAGTCTCAAATATGATCATATGATTATTATATTACCTTGTTTTGCAAAATTTACCTAAAACTGTTTTAGAGTAAAAATACAAAATCAAGTGATTTTATACTTGGATGGCAAATGATTTAATTTTAAGGGTATAAATATTTTGATAAAAACGAGGTTACCAAAATTTTGTGTATAAGGAAGCATGCATACAACTTTATAACACTAGTAATTTTAAAACATTTCCATTTTCATTTTAAAAACTTCTATAAATAGAAATCCCATAATTTTATAAACCACATGCCATTTATAAAATTAGGGTTGCCATGTTTACAACATCTCCAAGTATAAGTAATTTTACTACGGATAAGGTTAATTCATCATGGGAAATAATCAAACCCTGGTAAAGTTTACAACATACTTTAAATATTGTTAAAACGTTTATGTAAAATTGTTTATTCTTGCGTTGTTCCGTCGTGGGTTTCCTTGCGGAAATCACTAAACCCATGCGTTATAGAACGTTTGCAATGATTCAAACAAGTTTACGTATATAGCCCATGATTTAGCAAAGTGTACATATCAATATACATACAATAAGCATTTTAATCATGTGTTTTTAGTCCATATTAATTTTGAAAATCATTTTTTGCATTTTATATATATAAAAACGCCACATATAAACATGCAAAACCAATTTAACAAATTTAATCATAATAATCATAATCATTTACGCAATTAAAACAACAATTCAACAAAGGTATTCCCTACCTTTACAATTAAACAAATAATTCACGTAATGATTCATGCATACCATATATACAAAGCATGAATACCAAATATATTTAGCTTAATAACCATGGTTTACATGCACGTAATCCATGGTTGACAATTTATAAGCAATAAATTAAGATATAATATATTCAAATCGCAAATTATAATACATGCATTCATAATAAGCGAAACAAATCATGTAGTATATAACCATATTTTATTTCTATTTTTATGTGATATTTAGGGTAAATATATTTCACTAAATAATTTCTTAAAATAGATTTTCACATAAAAGACAAGCAATATTCAAAATATGAGTTTATATTTTAGCCTAATCTTCCAAAATACATACCATATATATTTTTTTAGATTTATGTGTTTTATGTGTTTTATAAGAGTAATTATTTCACTAAATAAATTCCTAAAATAGATTGCACATAAAAAGCAAGAGAATATCACAAAATATGCGTATTTTAGGTATTTTTACCCTTTTTTTTAATTATAAAGCTATACGATTTGGCTCGTGATGCCACTGTTGAAAATCGTTATCTAAATAACCTAATATTACATTAATATTATACGAGCTACGCAGTTGAATTAAACTCATATAGCAACTATAATTAACATAAAACATAAACGAAAAAACGTACCTTTAGCAACCAAGCTAGTAAAGAAACGAGACTTCTTCGAGTACACGCATGTGTGCTAAACATGCGAAACCAAAACACTTTGAGTTGCTAAAGTAAGCAACCTCTACGTGTATCACACTACACGTTAACCAATATCACCCGAATGCTAGTTCCACGAACCAACGTACGAAGAATACTACAAGTAATCGAACTCAAACACCTTTTTCCCAAGGGTGTGTTTGATTCGTCGACTACAAGAAGAAGAGGAGAAGAAGGGATTATTATAATGAGCTAGGCAATCCCCTATTTATACTAGGTGGATTAGGGTTTACCTAAAATACCTTGCTTAGAAAAAAAGCTAACTTAAAAATCCAACCCATAACCCCATGGGCCTATGGTCGGTCGAACCTCAACCCAAACACCACTTGAGTTGATTTTTTGACTTTTCTAATTATTATGTATAATTATTTTTAATTACACATTAATTAAAAAGTCTTATAGTTAATTATTCGTAAACGAACTAATTAACGACCGTTAGTATCCTATCGTTGGAATATTAATATACATAATAAATATACACTTATATTTATTATATACATACCAATAGAGTGATATCTAAGTGTATACGTGTGTGACCCGGTAGGCTCACGTATTCCTAGCAGTATAAATATCCGTATGACATGAGCACAAACCAATATCCCCTTTATTTGACGATCTCAAAACCGGACGAGCACCAGAGATCCGTTTTGTGGCTAACGGCGTAGCTTACCCATTGGGATACTATCTTGTTGACGGGATATATTCGGAATTGGCGACACTAGTTAAGACGATTCTAGAACCAGCTGATGATGACTACAAGCGAATAAGGTATAAGCAAAAGCAGGATTCGGCAAGGAAAGATGTGGAACGAGTGTTTGGTGTTGTGAAGAAGAAACAGGTCATACTAGCCAATCTCGCACGACCGATGAAAAAAAGAATAATGAATATGATGTATACATGCATCATATTACATAATATGATTCGAAAATACAAATGAAATGCGATATCTCCTAATTGGTACCCGGAGGAACCACATCAACCGGACGACCTCTTACGATCTGATCAACAAATGCGAAAAGTTATGAGGCACATCAGTTGTTCACAAGCGCATTAAAACCTTCGAGCCGATTTGTTCGAACACTTGTTTCGTAATGTTTAATTTTAGCTTTAGATATAATATTTTTAATATTCGAAGTCTATGTAATGTTTTTAATTTATGGATAAATTTTTTTACTTTCATACGTTTTATGTTTTTAATTTCGTACGTTTATGTTTACGTTGATATTTACGTTTTTAGTTTATGAATAAAAGTATTTAAATAAAAAAAAGGTGAATGTGAGTGAGTGACTAAAACATGTGAAACGTGAGTGTGAGTGTGTGAGTGAGTGAAAGTGAGGGGACAGAGAAAACTGAAGTTACGCTGATGTATATAGTGAGTGAGTTGTTGCCACTCCTTTTAGCGCCTTAGATATTTAATAATTTTTTTCTATATTGATTTTTAACTCAAAGGAAAAAATAATAGCAATAATAACATTAAAATAAATGATTGTAATACTAGTGATTGGTTAAGTCTGTTGGTCTAGTTATCTGTGAGTGTGCTAATTAACTAAAAAATTGTGAGCTGGTGAACCTTGTTAAAAACATATGAGAAAGGATGTAAGATATATGATATAGTGTATGTATGTGCGTGAAAATTGTTGATCTAAACAAAACACATGTACTTGGTTAAAAAAAAAGGAAGACAAACGAAGCTTAAATGAAACCACTCTTCACCCCTCCGTACGAATGGCCACTCAGAGGGTTAATTCCCGAGACTTTGAACATGTAAGTCGCTTCCGATCTTGATCTTGTAATGAGTTTGAATATTGAAGATGAATATTGAAGATGAATATTACTAAAACCTCCAATCTTGAATTTAAACAATGTACTGAAATTACTCATCAAATTATCACCTCAATATCCGCGTCATATCATTATTCATTAAATCATCAATTTTGAATTTAGCCATATTCAAAGAATACTCACGATGGTGAAACATCGGTGAATGTGATTTTGAAATTAAGATGCGTTGTTTAATTTTTATTACACAACATTGATAATCACTTCTGCGTTTTAACACTCTGCATAGAACAGTAAGGAAGCGTTTGATTCGCAAGATTGAAATACATGTATTTAAAATTGCATAGTTATTTAAATGATATAAAATTCAAACCCTATAATTTATAAACCTGAAAATCTAAGACCAAAAAATATACCCACATAAAATCGACGAGAGATAATATACAAAATTGCATTATTAACAAAAATCAATTCCTAATAAAAACAAAAAAAGATAGAATACTTGTACTAATATTAACGCGACTTTCTGCAAAATTTTAAAAAATTAAAAATTCTAGAAATTCTACAAAATTGAGTTTTCAAAAAATCGAAAAATGCAGTTTTGTTTTTTTGCAGGTCTGACTATGCAACTATATTTTACTGTTCACAAATTTGTAACGAACCGATAACTTTAGAGACTGTTTTCGTAACTTGAACACTGTTTATTTTACTGTTCACTCCCTCACGTTTTAACGTTCATCATTTTTATATATTTTATTTTTCTTTTTGCTTAGTGGTCGTTAACTAACGACCTCTCATTTTTATTATGTATATATAAAATTGAAGTTAATTCATCTTAAATATATCATTTTAGTAATTTTTCTTCTTTTTATTTTAACACTGTGTTCTTGAGTTGTTTCATTAAAGAAAAAAAAAGGAAAGGAAACACTTTCCTCTCAAAATTGAGATGAAACACTTTCCTTTCATAATCATCAAAATAAGACTACATTTTCTTTCATTTCTTTCTATTTTCTTTCTTAAGTAATATTCAAGAACACAACATTGACTGTTTCATTTTCACTTTATTTCATTTTTTTTCTTAACTAAAACTCGAGAACACGGTGTAAGTTTTATTTTGGCCTATAAAATACCGTATAAGTTAAAGGAAATTAAGTTCGGCTATAGTTGTCGAAACAAGATACTGGGCTTAAAAGGTTTGTGTGGCATGCTCTTACATAGATAGAGCATGGTGGACCATTACATCTTTCTTAGACGTCAGTCGTTACATTAACATTTTTCTCTGCAAACCAAACCACTTCACTTCCCTCAAGTACAACCTCTTCTTCTATAACTATTAAACATCTTCTCCTACCGACGGTAAGAAAGGGTTACCGTCGGTAAAAAGAAAGATGTTCACTGCCACCACAATCTCCGCCTCTTTTTCACCAATGGGGATGGTGACCACCTTCAACCGGACAAGATTGCCGGTCTTCCGAGCATCGGGTGAGGTTTTTCCGGCTTTTTTGCCGAAAGAAGTGGAGAAAATTGAAGACCCTTTTGCTAGAAAATTGGCTTCAAGGATTCAGAGGCTGCCTGTTGAGGTGAATCTTTTCTTTAATGATTTTGTTGGCCCCATTTTGACTTTGGTCAACCTAAGTTCATATGACTTATGTTTCTGTTTTTTGTTTCAGTTTATTTTTATATGGATTTGAACTGTTTGAATCTAATGGAACAGTAACCAGTAAGAAATGTTGATGTTTAATCAACAAACATGTTTTAATTAACTGGTTTATGGTTATTTAGTTAGCTGCTTTGGGAACTCTTACAAACCAACGAGCACATCAAAATTATAATTTAGTGAATCTGTGATTAGAATTAATAAGGTGTTATGCAATTGTTTTAGATAACAATTTTAAACCACCACCAAAATGGTTAAGCCACCCGGAGGGTCGGAAATGGTCATGTGGATACCCTGATTAGGCCACGTAAATCTGAGTCAAAGACTCGCCATACCATAGTAACCTGAATAGGGAAAACCTCATCCATTTACCCGTTATGTAATTATTATGTTACATGATGCTTTGGGCGTGGGGTTTACATTTGTAGCGTTTTCATTGGATTTTACTTTTGAGTTTAAAAACATAATTGTGGTAAGTACAGACAGAAACACGATAAGAGTAGCTTATGTTTTATAAGCTCTCATACGCCGCCCACCAAACATACCCTTATTGGTATGTCCTATCGTGTGACTTATGTCATAGTTTGCTTCCTCCCATTAGGCTGGTTATAGACTTCTGTACATGTGGGGTTAAAAATAGGACTAACAAACCTTTCAAATTTAGAACATAGTACCCATTAATCATTTATTTGCTTCATGTGCTTTGTACTTGTGTTTCCTTCATTTCATAAATAGAACGTGTCAAATGTACATCAGTGTACACCAACACTTGAAATTTTATGTTTGATGTTGATTTCTAATATTTTTCACAGTCTGATAGATAGATACTATTTTGTGTTTAATTTTATTTACAGCTTAGCATCTCAAGCAATTGTATCATGAGTAGCTGCGTGAAGCCCTTAATACAAAAAACAACCAATCCACTTGTTCTGCTTCATGGGTTTGACAGGTACACGCAGCTAATGACCTCAGATATGTTTTGATTAACATTAATAATGAAAACAGTTAAGTAAAAGCAATTTCTTTTACTGTCTCGCGATCTGCAGTAAATCCCATTTCGAGATATTTATGTGAATCTTAAAGCTCCATTTTTGTCAAATCTTTCAAGCTAAATCACATATTTTCCCATGGTTTTCATTCTATATCAAATATTATAATAGGTTCTATTTTTTTTAAAGGCATTTTAGACTATCAATTAACTCTTATTCTTCAGCTCTTGTTTAGAATGGAGATACACAATGCCACTTCTCGAGCAAGCTGGCTTTGAGACCTGGGCGATTGATATTCTAGGATGGGGTTTCTCTAATTTGGGTTGTTTTTTTAATCTTTTTTCATTTTTTTATGTTGGATTATTAGTAAACTTGTCTGTTAATCTTTTTCCTGGTTATTATTTTCTTTACTTTTTCAGAAAAGCTTCCACTATGTAATGTAGAGTCCAAGCGTGATCACCTCTATCAGGTAAACCTTTGTAGTAAAAATTTCAGTCATCTTACAGTACAAGTATGTTGTTCTCGTGTCAAGTCATGGAATTTGGATACGGAATCTGTTCTTTTTGACTGTTCATTGTTTTCATTTTCCATTTGATGACTGACGTTTCTTTTATGATTTAGTTTTGGAAATCCTACATTGGAAGGCCTATGTTGCTAGTTGGGCCGAGTCTTGGAGCAGCGGTTGCGATCGACTTTGCTATCAATCATCCAGAAGCTGTAAGTAACGATATATCGATGGTGGAGATATCAGATTTAGTGATACATTTTTTTTGACTTTATTTATACTCTAGGACACTCGTGCTAAAGGATTTATTTTGATTATTTCTGCTTTTTTAACAGGTTGATAAGCTTATTTTGATTGATGCAAGTGTTTATGCAGAAGGCACGGGAAGCCTTGCTAGGTTACCAAAATTTGTGGCTTATGCTGGTGTGAGTATGTCAATACTTGATGCATGTTTTTCAGCGTCGCAAAATGGCGGGTCGGGAGGTTTAGATAACGGGTCAAAATGAGTAGGTTTCAGATGGGTCATTTTTTAGTGCAGATCAAGCCTGGTCAGATTGACCCACAAATCTATTCTTTCATTATTTATTTTTATAAAGTTAGTCAATCCATAAACAATGACTTCATAAGCAATATCATTGAAACAATGGCCTAAACAATCATATCGCAGTCCCCAGTTTATATATGTGATCAAAGTTGAAACATAATACTAAATTTATTAAAGCTTCTTCAATCTTCTTAACCTTTAACCTTGTGGTTGGACCCATCTATGCTCAGTGTTTCTTGAAGTATTAGTAGGTGTTCCGTAGCTAATGCCCTTCGTCTTTGATTCACTGAGAAAAAGATCTTTATGCTAGAAACATGACCATTTTGAACAGGTATCTCTGTTAAAGAGTCTCCCGTTGCGTATTTTTGCTACCAATCTGACATTTAGTTCTCTGCCACTGGATACATGCTTGGATTGGACTCGCGTAAGTTCTCAATTTAATCAACTTCGAAAATTGGTACCTCAATTTTATAGCAGAAATATTAATCGCTTTGTTTCTTTTCTAGATTGGACGTTTACATTGTCTGTTACCTTGGTGGGAGGATGCAACAGTTGACTTCATGAACAGCGGAGGATACAATGTCTCCGGCCAGATTAATCAGGTTCTGAAGGAAACACTCATCATATGGGGTGAAGATGATCAAATAATCGACAGCAAACTTGCTGTGGTTTGTACCTCTATATCATAATCACCCTTATTCATGATCAAATTATATATTATGCATATTTTAAAATATCTTATGTAATGACACAGCGATTACATTGTGAACTTCCAAATGCAATAATTCGCCAAATACCAAAATGTGGACATATTCCACATGTCGAAAAACCAGATGCTGTCACAAACTTGATTAAGGATTTCATCGAGACAAAGACCACCCCTCTTCCATTGATAACAGAGCAGGAAGAGAAGGAAGATAAGGTATTGGTTAGTCAACTGGAATAATGAAGTTATACATTCTCAGAGTATGTGTTTGGTGCATTCTGTAAATAAGAAATGTAAAAGTTTCATGAATTTTAATCATTCTTCGATATCTTTTATGTTGTTTTAGACTTTTAGCTCGTTTGAACTTTCTATTGCTAGTGACTTGGTGTTATTGTAGAGTGGAACATTGTCGTATCGAGATTTATTATATCCACTATTGGACCTTAAAAGTATATAAACAGGATAGACGGTTGACCTGACTTTTGAAAAAGATACAACAATGAAACAATCTAAACATTAGAAAGTGTTGCATAATTTTCTTCAAACCAATTTTCAACTGTTTATCTTGTTATGCTTACATAGAGTTGTAATTTGCAAACTTGTATTGTATCAGCACTTAAAAAAAAAGTCTATTTTACCACATTTTTTACACACTTTTAAATAGTGTAGAAAGTATTTTAAGTTTATTAACACATATAAATGTGTACAAAATTAGTTACATAAATAAGCGAACAAATTTTAAAAAAGTAAAAAGTTTTTACATTTATATTTGTTGCAAATAAAAGTCACAGTTTTAAGTGTGAAAAAATCCATAAAAGTCACAAATTATGGATTTTTTTACAATGTAAAAGTGTGAACTTTTATTTGCAACAAATATAAATGTGGAAACTATTTTGTTTTTCAAAGTTTGTTCATACTTATTTATGTAACAAACTTTTACACAATTATAAATGTCAACGAACTCAAAATAATTGACACTTTTTTAAAGTGCGTAAAAAAAGTGTGATGAAATAACATTTTTTTTAGTGCAGCGGCTCATAGCCAACCTGCAGGTTTTGTATCTCATGACTCGCCGGCATCTATGAACCTGTCACTTAATTTCTAGCCCTTTTCTGGACGTATCCTACATAACTACCTAGACTCTAACAACATAACTAGTTGTTATCTAGTTAAGAGAGTATACAGAGTAACTAAGAACCTACTCATTTATTAAGTCTCATAAAAATGACCCGTTTTTGTTTGTTCGAGGATCTTAATCCATTAATGTAAACATTTTACGTTTTTACTTTCAAACGCTTGCAAGTCATACTGATAAAATTACAATTTTGAGCTAATTCTCTTCAAGTAGCTGTGGGTAGACTTTTCCCAGAGTCATAGGCAACTAAATTAGTTAAAACCGGCACGATTTTGCTACCATGATACAGTTGAACGGGTCGAAAATCAGCGGAAGACAGACATAATAATCTAAGTTAGAAGTGTAAAATCAGTGTTTCGGTTAAATAAAACTATAAATATATACACTGATAGCTCAATGTGAACATGTTTAGTTTATTTTTTTAATTTAGTTCTGAACAAGGAACATATATCCAATCCTAAAGGAACCCAATACCCTCACCAGAAAGGAATCTTTTATTATAAAGAAAAGGTAAAGAACACATATTTCTCATACACTAAAAAGGGGATTTATAGAATACAACCGATAACTTATAGCCTACTTTACAACACGAATATCTCATCAACATATCATATATCTAACCGTGTTTAAATAAGCCTGAACCAGATCAAACCACAACCCAAAAGGGTTGCTGCTAGCGTGTAAAGGTTGGTGAGTTGGCGAATAGATATTGAACCACTGTTGTCGCCAAAGCCATTTGTTCCTGCGCTGGATGGCCCAAGTCCAAACGGTGGGTTCACATTGATCCCCCCGTTCCCTGTGCCCATGCCTGTTCCGTTTCCAGTCCCTGGAGTTCCAGTTCCTGTCCCCGTG
>BQNB010023908.1:2586-50682 GCA_026074375.1 Tanacetum coccineum | reverse complement strand
GGCTCACTCAAATATAATTATCAACCAATACCACTATTCCAGAAAAGGTAACAAATTACAAATACACAGTCGTAATGACGGATAAGACACTTGCAATTGCATTCAAACCTTAACTCGAATAGGCTAAAGGAATAAATTATCTTAGGTACCAAAGGTGAATACCCGAATATATTATCATGCTTATAATTCTCATAATTTAGTGGACTAGGTTATGCCAGTTATAATGTCAATCCGGGTGGATTTGCCTTACTAAGAGCATTTTTTATATTGAAAGCGTATATTAATTCTGAGATTTGTATTAAAAGTTTTGGCAGGGCAAACATGGAGGGATATGATTATTTTTTCCTATTTGGCTCCCCTCCACACTTAAGTTGAACATTGCCCTCAATGTGTTAATTGATAAACTAGAGAATAGGGAAAATTAAAAGAAAAACGGTACTTCCCGAGGCATAGAGATATATAGCTGCGAGAGAGCTATCCTTGATCATACTTCATAACTTTCCAATCCTTAAGCTATATTACCTGCATAAAAGTAAACACACAAAAAGAAAATATTTTTGGGGGTTATTTTTTAGAAAAATAAATAAAGGATACGGATGGAGTTGTATGGAGGAGGGACTCCTCCACACTTAAGTAAATCACAGGTTGCCTCCCGAGAAGCGCTTAATTTTTAAGAGAGTCGTTAGCTAGACTCCTGCTTCTGGAGTTCATTCTTAGGAAAGAAAGGTGTGACTGCTTTCCTTTGGTCATTATAATCTTCTTTTTCATGATATAGTTTAAGTCGATGGCCATTAACAATAAATGTTTTTCCATCTTTTCCATATAGTTCAACATATCCGGGTGGATATTGATGTTTTACTATGTATGGTCCTAACCAGCAAGATTGGAGTTTCGGCTATTTGAATTTATACTTTGAGTGAAAAAGCAGAACCTTGTTTCCATGTTTGAATTCTTTTCTCATTCTTAGTTTTCTATCATGCCAGACTTTGGTTTTTTCCTTGTACAGTCGAGAGTTTTCATAGGCTTGGTGTCTAAGTTTGTCTAATTCGTATAACTAAAACATTTATTTTTCACCAGCAGCGATGAGATCTGGATTTCAATTCTTAAGTGCCCAATATGTGCTTAATTACACATATTTTATACCCAATAAAACGAGCTTAAATGATTAAAAACAGACAAAAATTGCCAAAGATATGTTTGTTTTGCATTTGTGTTGTGCAGAGTGTCATCAAGTTGTCCTGACCAAATAGTAGGATTATCTTTAACAGTCTTTTAAAGAATTCTGTCAAGAGGTTTGTTCGTGTTTTCAACTTGACCACTAGTTTGAGGGTGATATGATGTAGAGAAACGATGGTTAACTCCATATCTTTTCATTGTTTTTTCTATTATTTTGTTGCAGAATTGATACCCACGTCGATGATTAGAGCAATGGCATTCCAAAATGGCAAAATAGTTTCTTTAAGAAAGTGATAACCACACGGGCATCATTGGTTGGTAAAGCTTGACCTTTAGCCCATTTAGATACATAACCAACAACGATAAGAATGTATTCATATTTATGCGATTTTGGGAATGGTCCCATAAAATCGAAACCCCATACATCAAAAATTTCACATACTTGAATGTTGTTTATGGTCATCTCATCACGTTTCGATATATTTCTCGTCTTTTGGCATGCTTTGTAAAGGCTAACTAGAGTATGAGCTTCTTTTATGATTGGCGGCCAGTAAAACCCTGAATCTAGGACCTTTTTACCAGTTACATTTGGTCCATAATATCCACCGGTTGGTCCGTAGTGACATTGATCTAAAATGGTTCGAGTTTCTGGTCCAGATACATAGCGTCTGATCATACTGTCAGAACGATCATACCGTCAGAACATACTTTGAAGAGGTAGGGTTCCTCCCAGAAGTAGTGTTTGAGGTCAGAGAAGAATTTGTTCTTTTGTTGGTACGTCATCCCTTTTGGTATAATATCTCCAACCAAATAGTTTGCAAAGTCTGCGAACCATTGTTCATTTCTGGTGTTAATTTCTATAAGGTTTTCTCTAGAAAAGTTATCATCCACTTCACTGTCATCATTTATTTCTTCATTTTCAATTCGGGACAAGTGATCGGCAGCGACATTTTCTATACCTCTTCTATCCTTGATTTCTATGTCAAATTCTTGTAAGAGTAGTATCCATCGAATAAGATGGGGTTTTGCGTCTTGTTTTTTAAAGAGATGTTTAAGAGCTGAGTGATCAGTGTGAACAAAAGTTTTTGATAGAATCAGATAGGATCTAAGTTTGTCGATTGCAAAAACTACAACCATAAGTTCTTTTTCGGTTACGGTGTATTTTTGTTGAGCTAGATTAAGAGTTTTACTTGCGAAGTAGATTGGGTGAAAGTTTTTACCATCTTTTTGACCTAAGACAAATCCAACTGCGAAATCACTTACATCACACATAAGTTCAAACGGAAGATTCTAGTTTGGGCTTATGATCACAGGAGCACATGTGAGTTTCTCTTTTAATAATTCGAATGCTTTTTGACATTCATCATTGAATTCAAATGGAGTATCTTTTTCAAGCAGCTTAGTTAGAGGTCGGGCAATTTTCGAGAAATCTTTAATGAAACGTCGGTAAAAACCAGCATGTCCAAGAAAGCTTCTAATACCTTTGATATTAGTAGGGGTGGAAGTTTTGAGATTACATTGATTTTTGCTTTGTCGACTTCAAGTCCTGCGCCAGACACCTTGTGTCCAAGCACAATTCCTTCTTTGACCATAAAGTGACATTTTTCCCAATTAAGGACAAGATGAGCATCTTTACAACGCTGGAGCATTTTATCGAGGTTGTTTAGGCATTTGTCGAAAGAGTTTCCAAAGACGGAGAAATCGTCCATGAATACTTCGACGGATTCTTCGATCATGTCATGAAAGATTGCTAACATGCACCTTTGGAATGTAGCTGGGGCATTGCATAGCCCGAAAGGCATTCGCCTATAAGCGTATGTTCTGAAAGGACATGTGAATGTTGTTTTCTCTTGGTCCATAGGATCGATAGGAATTTGAAAATATCCAGAAAAACCATCGAGGAAACAGAAATATTTATTTCCCGCGAGTCTTTCTAACATTTGATCCATAAATGGTAAAGGAAAGTGATCTTTTACGGTTGATTCATTGGGTTTACGATAATCGATGCATACTCGCCAACCTGTAACGGTTCTTGTTGGAACAAGTTCATTATTTTCGTTGGTGACAACAGTAATACCACCTTTCTCTGGTACATAGTGAATAGGACTAACCCAGGGACTATCGGCAATCAGATAAATAATACTCGTATCCAAGAGTTCACGATTTCTTTCTTAACAATTTCTTGTATTTTTGGATTTAACCTTCTTTGTTTTTGGATAAATGGTTTCTTGTCATCCAAAAGTTGTATCTTGTGTTTATAGAATGATAGGCATATACTAAGAATGTCTGTCATTTTCTAGGCAAAGGCTTCTTTATGTTTTTTTAATGTACAAATACAAGTTATGTTTTGATTTTTGAGCAGAGAGATTTAGATGATAAGTGATTACAGACGAAAAGATGTTCCTTCGCGGAAAACATTATTCCAATTATCAAGAAGAGGTTTTGAGTTCAAGAGTCTGTAAGAGGTTCTTTCAGAGATTTTTGATTTTATAATCGGGTTGATGTGATTTTCTGAATGGGAGGTTCTTCGGTATCGGATTCAAATTCAGAATTTCATCGCAGTCATTGCCATTGAATTCAATCGAATTTGAAAGATTTCTACTTCGAGAGAGTGTTTTAACAACGATGGAATGGAGGATTTTGCTTCCTTCGTCAAGAAGAGCGTCGAAATCTTCTTCTAATATTTTTCATACAATAACATTGATACAAAACATGGTATCATCGTTTAGATTACGAAGTTTCAATCGCAGAGTCTAATATTAAAGATCATTCGATCATTCCAATTCTAAGATTGACAGTTGTTTTTGTTTAACGCGAATAACAGCCTCAGCAATGTGATAGAAAGGGTCTTCCCCAAGATGATGGGAACTTTGCATCGTTCTTCCATTACGAAATAACGAAAATTTGGCAGTGGAAGGTGAATTTCTAACTTCAACGAGCATATTTTCAGCTATTCCAACAGGGTATTAGAATGATCTGTCGGCTAATCTTACACTCATTTTAGTAGGTTTAAGAGTTTTGAGAGATAGTTTTGCATCTAAGGAATATGGCATAAGGTTAATGCTCGCACCAAGATTGGCCAAAGCATTGCATGAGAAAGTTTTGAAATTGCGTGAAATAAGAAATTTTTCGAGGTCTTCGAGTTTTGGTGGAACTTTATTAGGATCACTTGCTAAAAAAAAAAATAAAAAAAACTATTCATAGCATAGGAAAGCGGCAATAAAAATGTTCGATTTTATGTTTTGTTGCTATATGAGTTCTTTTGAGAAATTTGCATAGTTAGCAAATTCCTGCTAAGAACGTCCACGAGAGGTGCGTTGATTCGGACAACTCGGATCATGTCGAGGAATTTTCCGTATTGGGCCTCCATTTTATCTTTTCTAAGGATTTGAGGATATGGACTTGGTATGTGTTTAATTACACATACCTTTTACCTTTAAAAACAAGCTAAAATAACCAAAAACAGACTTAAAATGCCAAAAATATGCTTGTTTTGCTAATTGTGTTGTGCAGGAACGGATATCTAAGAAAAGGACGAAAAACGAAGCCAAAACGACAAAACCGGACACGGAATGGAAAAGCAAAGTCAACCAAAGTCAAAGAAATGGTCAGCAGCAAAAAGTCAACAGTCAAAGTCAAAGCCGACAATGAAGAATACTTAATAGGTCAAACCCGTACCCATCTGATGGGCCGGGAAAGCCCATTAGTATATCACTTGAAGACCAAATGGGCCCAAGATAAAGACAAAAGCCCATTTGCATCATTCATGAAGACTGTAAAGACCATAGGCCCAAAATCAAGCCCAATTGCCTTTTTAATAAACCCACAAGAAACTACAAGGGCTTATATTGCCATTTGATGAAAGTTTGAAAGACAAGGGGTGAATCTGCCAAAGGCAGATTCTTGTATCACAAAAGGACCTCTTTTGCAATCCCTATATAACATTTGAGGGGGTGTTTCTGCCAATTTCCAAACTTACATTAAACACAGGGACGAAATGTGAAAAAGAAATATAACACTTGAGGGGCTTTTCTTGCCAATCACCCAAACCCACACCCTGTGTTTTAAAACACTGTACATCTCTCCCACCCCTTTCCCGCCAAAGCTCCCAACCCCACATCCTGTCACTTTCATACTTTGTTGACTTCACCACATACTTCCAAACCCGTCACTAACCTAAACCCCACCCCCCACATGGATGTGCCAAGCTGGCAATCCAAAAACCCTCAATTCGATCAATGGTTGAGATTTCTTTGAGTGGGCAACAATCAAAACCAAGGGCTTAGATTGGCTTTATGTTTCTACACACACAACAAACACACAAGACCCATTCTACTCAGCAAACTAGCACAAAAGGAGAAGACAAAAAGCCAAGACCTTAGCTCATAGTCTATATAAATCCTTGTAAGCCATTGTGGCAACGTATGCAGTAGTGGTAGTGAGAGTTCAGTTTTTGTTTTCTAAGTTTTTTTTAACCTAGCTTTTATGTACTTGTACTCTTTTTTTAGTTCAATGAAAATTCAGTTTATCTTTCAAATTGTGTTCTAAATTTTGATCTCAACTTGTGTTTATTTTAAAAGTCATATAAGCTCTCAATATAAGCAACTTTTAATCTGATCTAAAAAAAAGATTACAAGAAAAACTAAAAAAAGAGTGCTGAATCATAAGCTAATGGATGAATGAACAAACATGGAAGGCTCTTGGGACCAGCTTATCTTTGATAAGCTGGAGCTTGTAGACAAAGCTTTTAATAGCTTATTACCCCTTGTTTAGAGCAAAGGGCTTTGTAAGTCCTCTTTTCTTCATTTTAGCTCATTTTCTTATATTTGCTTATTTTCAGCTTATTGTGCTTATCTCCTGTTCCAATATGCTTATTTATGCTTATTATTGTTGTTTAGTGCTTAAAATATAGATCTTGTAGTTTAGAATCTAATTGTGCAAGTTTTCTTCAAAACTGTCACTTTTAGCTTTTGTAAACTGTTGGATTTTTGATTTGCTTATTTTAGTGCTTATTTGCTACTGTCTTGTGCTTATTTGTGCTTAATATTGATGTGTGATTATCTTTTGTTGAGTCCCTTGTCCTAAATCTCCATAAAACAGCCTTAAAAAGCCATTTCAATACTTAAAGGGGTGTTTGGGTTAAGCCCAAAATGGGTCAAAATGATATGGTAATGGGTTGTGGTCATGTGGCCAACTTTGATTGGCATTATCAAGCTCTTGTGAGTCTGTTTTCCCAAGTTTTCAAGTCCTAAAAGTATTTTTCAAGTTTTCTCTTTGGGTCCTTAAACCTGTTGGTTTTGAAAGAGAAGTAGAGAGCTTATTTGGATAAGCTCTTGTAAACCTGAGTTGTAGTTTCAAAGTTTGTCATTTTTGAGTGTCAAAAGTCATTAGTCAAGTCCATTTGTGGGCACTTGTGTTTTTCTTAAAACTATCAACAAAGTTCTATGTCTTTCAAAAAGTCAAAAATGCTTATTTTAAAGTCCATTTATCAGTTAGCAAATGTGGGTCCAAGCTTTTGAATTTTTGAGCATAAGCTCACCACAAGCTACTTTTCATCTGTTTTAAGCTACTTTTTGGTTTTGAGCTTATTAGGTGGCTTATTTTTAAGCTAAGAATTGGCCTTTGGCTGTTGCTCAAATAGCCTTAAGCTCAAAAGCTCAATTAGCTTATTTGAGCTTGTGGCTTATTACTTTTGTTTATTTCTTATTGCATTAGGTATGTTACATTAGTTTAGATAGCTTTTTAGGGTATTTAGCTTATTTTGAGTTTTTTAGAGCTTATTTTTAAAATTGCATAATTTTCCCCTGGTGCAAAAGAGAGTTTTGACAGCCTCTTTAAGCTGTCATTAAGCTCACAATTTTCTTTCTAAAAAGCATTTTTAGTGAGCTTATAGGGTGTGCTATAAGTCCCTATAAGCTCAGCCATTGGGTCCCACTCTAAGGACTTAAAAATAAGCCCTAAGAGTGCCTCAAGGGCCTTTTTGGCCTGCAGTACAAACCCTTAAGTTTGTACTGCTGAGAATTTCATCAACTCTTGGCTTATTTGGCTTATTCCAAGGATCCCCCTCTTGTCCTAATTGATCATTTAGCTAGAGTGTTGAGCCTTGTCAGCTTATTTGCATTTTTTTATTCACTTATTTGTACTTAAAAGCCAAGGAAAATAAGCCATTTTGTCCTTAGCTCTTTCTTTTTAGCTCTGTCAGTTTTAGGTACTTGTTTGAGGGCTTATTTGTGTTTCAAAGCAATAAGTCTTTGGGGCTTATTGAAGCTTATTGGCAAGTGTCCAAGGCTGTGGGCCCCACTTGTCCTCAAAAACAGCTTAAGGGGCTTAAATTTAAGCCCCAAAAGCTGTCCCAACTGTTGCAAAACAGTTATAAGCCCTTTAGCTTATTTCACTTTTCTCTTTGCTTGATTTTGACTTTAAGCTGATAATTTGTGCTTATTAGATTGGCCTTAAGCCATTTGTAGCTTATTTAGTTAGTTGTAGTTTATTTGAGCTTATTTAGTTAAAAATTCTAAGTCTTAGTGTACTTATAGCTTAATAAGCCATTTTGCCACTTTTAAGCCCTTTTTCCTGCTTATTTATAAGCAATCTCAAAAAGTTGTAGTTATAAAAATTGTTAAGCTCAAGGAGCTTAACAAGTTTGTGTAAAAAGTTTTGAAAAAAAAAGGGAGATAAGGGGAAACCCAGTTTTTTTTAAACTTGTTATTGGTCATTTAGATCTATTTTAGCTTTTAAATCTTGTTCTAGGGTTTAATTTTGCAAAAATTTAGGTTTTTAGCCTGTTTCTAGTGCCCGTTTAGGTTTTTAAGTTATATAGCTTTTCGTTTTAAGGTTTTTCGTCTAATCATTTTTCTTTATTTACATTGGTAGAAATAGAAAAACCATATAACCTTGTCATATTTAAACACCAATCATAATCTCGTCATTCGATTTTCCATTCAAGCCTCGTTGGGGAAACGACCCGGGAAATAAAACTTCCGGTTTCATATATATTTTATTTAGTGAATTTTGACTTCTTGCCTTGGTCAAAGGTAATTGGTTGAGTGTTTGCTTATATTATATATATATATATATATATATATATATATATATATATATATATATATATATATATATATATATATATATATATATATATATATATATTATTGACGAATCAAGCTCCCTTAGTCTAGCCTAGTTTCTTTGTCCTTAGGATTTTAGTTATTCTGTCATTTTTGCTTAGCTTAGCTTATTCCCTTAGCTTATTTTTGTTTTTCTTAGGCTTATTTAGTTTAGGAACTCATCTGTTTTTAGCCTTTTTTAGGTCCCTCATGAGCTTATTAAGTTTTCAAAAAGCCTAGCAGTACTAACTCCAAGTTGTCTAAAAACCATAAAGAAAAAGCCATTTATGCCTTTATGTCACATTAAGCTAGCTGTCTGTTTTCAATAAGCTTTTTCAGCTTATTTTTAGCTTTTCTCAAAAAGTTGTAGTTACAAAAAATGATAAGCCCCATGAGCTTAACAAGTTTGTTTAAAAAGTTTTCTAAAAAAAAAGAGGAGATAAGGGGAAACCCAGGTGAGCAAGACTTGAACCCGGGTCTCACCCTTAATACACCTCTTTTATAACACACACCCTTACCGCTGTGCCTTGGTTGTCTGTTGACCCTTGGGCTTTAGGTACTTAAGGGTGTTTTAGCCCGTTTGGCTATAAGCTCTTTTGAGCTTATTTTCGGCTTATTTATAAGCCGAATTTTGGGTTTCTTATTTTTCTTAGGATAGTTGTAGGATCAAGTAATTTTAGTAATTTTTTCAGAATTTTTAAAAATAGTTTAGTATTTTTTATAATTTAATTTCGTTAAAAGTTTTAAAAATTCATAAAAAATACAAAAATTATCAAAAAAATATTTTTCTTTTTTAGGAAATTTTCTTTGGTCATATTTTACGTAGGAAAAATAGAAAAACTTTCGTAGGGTTAATTTTGCAAACTTTTGATTTTTAAAGAACGGGTCTCGGGTACGGATCTTGACTTGACTCGTTTTTGGGTCAAACGACCTCCGTTTTCAGTCTAGTCTTTTTCATTCTTCATTATTAGTTCCCTAGAGTAGTTTAGAAGTAAAAATTTCTTTGTAGGGTTAATTTTGAAGATTTTAGGTTTTTGACCCCTTGTTCGGGATTCCTGCTCTCGTTTTTCAGCTTAATTTCATAATTTTTAGGTTTTTCTCAATCGTTTTTGTTTGTTATTGATTAATTTAGCTTTCTACTCTCTCAAATCATCAATCTCATTCAAACTCTAATTTTCCGACTGTATCGATTCTCCAGCACAGCCTCGTTGGGGATAAACGACCCGGGGATATTCTATACTACTCCTCGGTTTCATTGATTGTGTTTTTAAATTATATTTTATTATATATATTATATATATAGTATTTTAAGAATCAATCAATTTTTGGCGCCGCTGCCGGGGAGGCTGTGAAACCGATTATCGTTACGTTTGTCAAGAAGTGTTTGAATCTGTGAATATTATCATATAAAAAAAAACCCTAAAAGTACAAAAATATTTTCATTTTCTTTTTAGTATAATTATCATTTAAAGAAAAACTAAAAAAAAAAACAATTTTGAGATCAAGATGGTCTATTTAATCTTGTTCAAAACAAGCAATTTTTGGACCTGATAAAGAAGACCCACATGCTACATCAGATATTTCACAGATCACTTCTACGTTGAAGTTCTCCGAACGTCCTGAGTACGTCGGTTAACGCTTATGCTTTTTCCCATTTTCCATCGAGGGAGCGCCGGGATTTGGCTTGCAAAGAACCCCCTCGTATCGATTTTAATGATGATCTTGTGTCGAATTTACATTAAACAAAAATTCTTTCCTTCTCTAAAACGACAAATCTTAGATAATGCAATCACGAGATTCAGCAAAGATTTGACGAATCATTTTTTGAAGCATGGGACCGTTTCATTGTCTTCTTAGGCATGGGCCTGCATCATGGGTTTTCGAATTGATCAACTCGATACATTCTTAATGCTTGAAACAAATGATCAAGATTAATTGAATTCTGCCGCAGGTGAGAACGTTTTTGGATAAAATGCCTCGAGGGCAATTGCCTAAAAATCACGCGAGAGCAAATCCAAAGTTCGCAATTTCACGAAGCAAACCTGTTGTTGCTAAGTGTGTACAAGGCGCATTTCCCCTCGGTATCTCTCCGATATATGTCTTCCGAACTCAAAGATATGGTCAAAGCACTGCTCCTTGATAAGAAGAATCAATCCCAAGCTCCCGCTCACCAAACTCCTGCGTCCGTAAAAGCAGTCGAGGAAAGTTGTGTGACTTGCGGTGGAGCTCAGTATATACAAAGGTTGTCCGCCACCGTTGGCTCAATGTGATGATGACATATTCAAGCTTATGTGTCACAAGCCGCTACAGCAAATTTCAACCAAGGAAATACCGGTGCCCGACCTCCAATGGTTGCAAACCAAATTCGACCTCCCGGTTTTCCACCTATGCAAAACCATCAAATACAACCCAAAAATCGGGGTCAATTTCAACCAAAATCGGGGGAACAATTTTAACCAAAATAAGGGTAATAATTTCAGTCAAGGACTAATTTATCAACCCCAGGTTAATCAACCCCCAGCTTATCAAGCTCCTGTTTACCAAGCTCCCGCTCCTCAAACACAAGGTGTGTCTAAACCGAGGGGGGGGTTTGGTTAGCTTGTATAGGGCTAAGAGGCGGTTATGAGGAATGTGCAAAACCAGGGTCAAAACCTGCAAGCTCAATTGAACAACTTGGCTACTTCGAATCAAAGGCTTGAAAGTATGTTAAGTAACTTTATCAAAATGAATACCGCTTCTACTTCAGGTTCGGGAACTCTCCCGGGTAACACCGTTACTAACCCGAAGGAAGATTTGAAAGGTATCACCACCCGGAGTGGTGTTGCTTATCAAGGACCCACTTCATCTTCTTCTCCGAAAGTGATGAATCGTGATACCGAGGTTACAAAGGATACGATGCTTCCTACTAATAACAGACGCCACCAAAGACGTCAACACTGGTAGTTCAAGGTCAATCTTAAATCCAATTCCGAGCCCGTTTGTTGATCCCGTTAAGTGCTACCCATGCCTAATCAACGAACATCAATTCCATTTTCTACAAGAAGAAATGGCTGAAAGTACGCCGTGAAAAAGCTAACGACCGAATTGAGAAAATTCTACGAACTCTTTGAGATTTGAGTTTTGAAATTAGCTTTACGGTGCTTGACCCTTTATGCCGAAATTTGCTCGACTCTAAAACCTTTAATGAAACACAAGGGAAGTTGAGTGAATGGCTGAACTCCATGAACGAGAATTGCTCAGCAGTCATCTAAAACAAGTTACCAAGAAAACTGGAGACCTGGCCAGTTCTTATTCCATGTGAATTTTCTGGTTTAATACATGAAAGCCTGGCCGATCTGGGGCAAAGCATTAATCTTATGCCATCTTCTGTCTGGAAAGATTGTTCTTCCAAACTAACCCAACCTGCATGACGCTAGAGCTAGCAACCGTTCAATTACTAAATCGATCGGGTATTGCTTAAAGACGTCCCCCCCCTTTAATGGTGGGAAAGTTCTAGTTTCCAGCAGGATTTTGTGGTCGTAGATTTTGAACCGGCCCCCGAGTACTTTCATTCTTGGGAGAAGTTTCTTAAAAACCAGTCGTGCATTAATAGATGTTTACGAAGGTGAAATACCCCTTGTGTTGGCAAAGAGGCATCACCTTCAATTGGACCATAACATGAGATACACGGCTAATTACAATCATATGACGGCAAACCGAATTGACGTCATTGAATTGGCATGTGAAGAATACTCGCAAGAAGTTCTAGGTTTTTCTGATTCAGTTGCGTACGGTAATCCTTCTCCGGATTACAATCCAATTGTTTCAAATTCTTCACCAACACTAACCCCTTTCGGGGATAGTGATATTCTCCTTCTCGAAGAAGCAAATGCTTTTATAGCTGTCGATGACGAGCCAATTTCATGGGAAATTGATGCTACTTACTATGATCCAGAGGGTGACATTCTTATTCTAGAAGCACTTCTCATTAGTGAACCGTTACCTCCTCTTCCGAATCATAAAAGATTATTAACCGAAATCCGGAAGAGCTTAAAGTTGTTGCAGCTAAAACCGTTAAATCATCATTTGATGAGCCTCGCCCGAGGGTGAAATCAAGGACTTGCCACCTCATTTAGAATACGCATTTCTGGAAGACAACAACAAGTTTCCCGTCATAATACGATGACTGAAGGATGAGTAAAAGGCAGCTCTTATCAAGGTTCTAAAGTCCACAAGGGAAGCTATCGCTTGGAAACTCTTCCGATATCTAAGGGTGTTGATCCAGAGTTTTTACTCACAAAATCCTTATGGAAAGGGGGCGGGTGGGGGTGGGGGCTGGGGGCATGAGACTAATTAAATCCTATGTATATGTCCTATGGCTGTGAACAATTAGAATATAACTAGGGGGTGGGGGACTTTCGGGGGGGAGGGGGGGGGGGGGGGGGGGTGGGGGGGGGGGGGGGGGGGGGGGAGGGGGGGGGGAGCGATAATTATAAGGGGGGGGTGGAGGGGTGGGGGGGGGTGGGGGGGGGGTGGGGGGGTAGGAAAACTCTTCTTCCATAAGTTTTTTGTGAGTACCAAACTCTGGAATCACGCCCTTGATTATCGGAGAGTTCCAGCGATAGCTCGCTGAGTGGGACTTTAGAACCTTGATAAGAGATGCTTTTACCTCTCCTTCAAGTCTTTGTAATTATGACGGGAAAATTGTTTGTTGGCTCCAGAAATGCGTATTCTTAAATGAGGTGGCAAGTCCTGAGTTCAACTCGGGCGGGACTCATCTATTTGGATGATTTAACGAGTTTTGCTTTCAACAACTTTAAGCTCTTCCCGGATTTCGGGTAAATAATCTTTATGATTCGGAAGAGGAGGCAACGGTTCACTATTGAGAAGTGCTTCTTAGGAAAAAGAATGTCCCCTGGATTCATAGTAAGTAGCATTCAATGTCCCTGAAATTGGCTCGTCATCGACAGCTATAAAAGCATTTGCTTCTTCGAGAAGGAGAATATCACTATCCCCGAAAGGGGTTAGTGTTGGTGAAGAATTTGAAACAATTGGATTGTAATCCGGAGAAGGATTACCGTACGCAACTGAATCAGAAAAACCTAGAACTTCTTACGAGTATTCTTCACATGCCAATTCAATGACGTCAATTCGGTTTGCCGTCATATGATTGTAATTAGCCGTGTATCTCGATGTTTGGTCCAGATTGAAGGTGATGGCCTCTTTGCCAACACGAAGGGTTATTTCACCTTCGTAAACATCTATTAATGCACGACTGGTCTTTAAGAAACTTCTCCCAAGAATTAAAGGTACTCGGGGGTCCGGTTCAAAATCTACGACTACAAAATCTGTTGGAAACTAGAACTTTCCCACCATTAAACGGACGTCTTTAGCAATACCGATCGGTTCAGTGATTGAACGGTCTGCTAGCTCTAGCGTCATGCAGGTTGGGGTTAGTTTGGGAAGAGACAGATCTTTCCAGACAGAATATGGCATAAGATTAATGCTTGCGCCGAGATCGGCAGGCGTGCGTGTATTAACCCAGGAAAATTTCACTTGGAATAAGAAATCGGCCAGTGGTCTCCAAGTTTTCTTGGTAACCTGTTTAGGAGGTCTGTCTGAGCAATTCTGTTCAAGGGTTCTAGCATTTTCACTAACTTCTCATTGTTTCCGATTAAAGTACTTTAGAGTCGTTGAGGCAAATTTCGGATAGGGTCAAGGATCCGTAAAGCTAATTTTCAAAAACTAATCTCTAAAGATTTGTAGAATAGATGTCTCAATTTGGTCGTTAGCTTTTTCTCGGCGTTCTTTCCTCATTTCTTCTTGAAGGAAATGGAAGTGATGTTCGTTGATTAGCATTGGAGCACTAACAGGGCATCAACAACGGCTCGGAAGTTGGATTTAGTTTGGACTGACACTACCAGTGGTTTGGACGTCTTTTGGTGCTTCTGTTATTAGTAGGAAGCATCGTGTTCCTTTTATACTCGGTATCAGATTCATCACTTTAGGGAGAAGAAGTTGGAAGTGGGTCCTTGATACAGAAACCTCTCCGGTGGTGATTAAACCTTTCAAATCTTCCTTCGGGTTAGTAACGGTGTTACCCGGGAGAGTTCTCGAACCTGAAGTAGAAGCGGTATTCATTTTGATAAAGTTACTTAACATACTTTCAAGCCTTTGATTCGAAGTAGCCAAGTTGTTCAATTGAGCTTGCAGGTTTTGACCCTGGTTTTGCACAGTCCTAATACCGTTCAGTAGCCTTTACATAGCTATCAAAATCGGTTTTAGACACACCTTGTGTTTGAGGAACGGGAGCTTGGTAAACAGGAGCTTGATAAGCTGGGGGTTGATTAACCTGGGGTTGATAAATTAGTCTAGTGACTGAAATTATTCCTTATTTTGGTTTAAAATTGATCCCCGATTTTGGTGAAATTGATCCCCCGATTTTGGTTGTTTGATGGTTTTGCCATAGGTTGGATAAACGGGAGGTCGAATTGGTTTTGCAACCATGAGGTCGGGCACAAGTTTTCCTTGGTTTGAATTTTGCTGTGGAACGGCTTGTGACACATAAGCTTGAATATTGTCATGATGGACACTTGCATCGGTGCGGGGACAAACTTTGTTATGAATGAGCTCCACGCAAGTCACACAACTTTCCTCGACTGCTTTTTCGGGGAGTGAGTTTTGTGAGGGGGCGTTTGGGATTGATTTCTTCTTCTCAAGGAGTCAGTGCTATTGCCATATCTTTTGAGTTCGGAGACTCGGGAGAGATACCGGAGGGGTGGAATGCTTGTATCACTTTAGCACAACGGTTTGCTTCGTGATTTCGCGAACTTTGGATTTGCTCTCGATGATTGTAGGATTCCTCGAGGCATTTTATCCAAACGTTATCACCGCGGCAGATTCATATGAATCTTGATCATTTGTGATTCAAGGCATTAGATAGAATGTATTCGAGGTTGATAGCAATTCCTGAAAAACCCATGATGCAGGCATGCCCTAAGCAGATCATTGAAACGGTCTCCATGCTTCATAAAACTGATTCGTCAAAATCTTTGTGAAATCTCGTGATTTCATTTCTAAGATTTGTAGTTTTAGAAGGAGGAAAGATTTTGTTAATGAAATTGACACAAGATCATCCCATGTAAGAAATCGATATCGAGGGGGTTCTTTGTCAAGCCCAATCGGGTTGCTCCATCCGAGGGAAAAATGGGAAAAAGGCATACGCTTAACCGACGTTATCCGGACGTCTCGGAACTTCCACGTAGAACCGTGATTCTTGTTGAAAATTTGCTTGTGAAGCATGTGGGTCTTCTTTATCATGTCCAAAAAATTGCTTGTTTTGAACAAGATTAATAGACCATGCTTGATCTCAAACTTGTTTGACAGTGATCTGGGAAACAAACGATCGCATCCTCGTAAACCCTCGGTGGGTTGCTTCTATCGGAATTGCGCCAAGTACGATTATGTCCTCGAACTATGGGTGATTTTTAGAGTTTCTTGATTGTTATTGGTTTCTCGAGATTTTGGTGATTCAACAGAAGTTAGTTTGTTCGGACTTGTTGTGGTTGTGACGTCTCTACGGATTGAGAACGAGGTGCGATTGTACAAATAGAAATGTAAAAAGAAAATTTACACTAAATTTTTTTGGTTTTTCAATGATTTATTCACCAACTGTTATTTTACCGAACAATGAGCTAGACAACTGTCAACCAAATAATCTACTTACTTCACGGTAGCTCTCAAAAAGATAAACGCACAGGTGAGCGGAGGAGTAGGAATAGCGCAAAGCTTATTTCTCCTTTCGGGTCGTAGTTCCTCGGAACAACCCTCCTTATACCCACTTTATAGTTTGTTTAACTTTTCAAGGTGAGCCGTACGTCGTAAGAGACACAAATAGCAAGTTTTTAAATCTTTTGTTCGAGTTGGGAACCAACAAGTTCACCGGAAGTTATTATGATAATACCTCAATTGAAAATATTATATTTTGGTATTTTTACCAATTTGTGAATTTTATTTCTTTTTTTATGGACAATGTTTTTATATTTTTGGTTTTTCTTTTGTTTTTTATATGATAATTATACTAATAAAATAAAATGAAAAATAATTTTTGTACTTCTTTTTTTTTTTGAAGAAAATATGCACAGATTCAAACACAATTGTCAAAAGTAACGATAATCGTTTTCAACAGCCTCCTCGGGCAACGGCGCAAAAATTGTACGTCATAATCTATATGTATATATATATATATATATATATATATATATATATATTATATTTTTTAAATAAATTTTTACTTTCTTTAATATATATATATATATAATATATATATATATATAATATATATAGTATTTATTATATATATATATATATATATATATAAAAGTATATATAATATTATATATATATAAGCAAAACACTCAACCAATTTACCTTTGCACAAGGAAATGGTCAAAAGTTCACCAAAATAATAATATATATGTAGCCGGAAGTATGATTCCGGGTCGGTTTTGTCCCAACGAGGCTTTTGAATGGAAAAATCGTAATTGACGGATTGATGGATTGATTTTTGAATGGGGACAAGGTTATGATGGGTTTTCTTTTTTGACATGTTAAATATAAAAAATTGATTAAATAAACAAAAAAAAACGAAAGTATATAATTAAAACCTTCATAACGGACCGAAAAAAAAACGAGGGCTTAAAAACCTAAATTTTGCAAATTAAACCCTAAAACAAATTTAAAAGCTAAAATAGATTCTAAATGACAAATAACGAAGTTTTAAAAAAAACAACACTAAAAACGGAGGTCGTTTGACCCAAAAACAAGTCAAGACAAGAACGGGAACGAATCCCGTTCTTTAAAAAAGTAAATTTTTGAAAAAATAATCCTACAGAAACTTTTTTATTTTTCCTACAAAATATATGAAAAAATAAAATTTTAGAAAAAAGATTTATATTTTTCTGATTAATATTTTATTTTTTATGATTTTTTAAAGTTTAAAAAGAAAATAAATTATAAAAAATATTAAAACTTTATAAAAAATTCTGAAAAATTTACATAAAATAGCTAAAGTGACAAGGGTCCTAGGAAAAATAGGCTAAGTCGCACAGCTTATCAAATAAGCTGTCAAATAAGCTCGAACAGCTTATTGGCTTAAAGTGCCAAAACACACTTAAATACCAAAGCGCCCAAGAGTCTTACAGAAAAGACCCAAGGGCGCAGCGGTAGAGTGTGTAGTGTGTAGAGGGTTGAGAGTGGTAGAGGTCGGGGGTTCGAGTCTTGCTCACCCCCGACTTCCTACTTTCCCCTTTTATTTTTTTTTTGAAATTTTTTTTACAAACTTGTTAAACTCAAAAAGATAAGCACTTTTAAAACTTGAACTTTTTTATGAAAAGCAATAAATAAGCTAGAATAAGCACTTGAATTTGACAGACTTAGCTTTTTAACTAAGTCTTAAACTAATTCAACTAAATAAGCTCGAATAAGCTTATAACTAACTAAATAAGCTACAAATGGCTTAAGGCCAATCTAATAAGCACAAATTATCAGCTTAAAGTCAAAATCAAGCAAAGAGAAAAGTGAAATAAGCCAAAGGGCTTATAACTGTTTTGCAACAGTTGGGACAACTTTTGGGGCTTAAATTTAAGCCCCTTAAGCTGTTTTTGAGGACAAGTGGGGCCCACAGCCTTGGACACTTGCCAATAAGCTTCAATAAGCCCCAAAGACTTATTGCTTTGAAACACAAATAAGCCCTCAAACAAGTACCTAAAACTGACAGAGCTAAAAAGAAAGAGCTAAGGACAAAATGGCTTATTTTCCTTGGCTTTTAAGTACAAATAAGTGAATAAAAAAAATGCAAATAAGCTGACAAGGCTCAACACTCTAGCTAAATGATCAATTAGGACAAGAGGGGGATCCTTGGAATAAGCCAAATAAGCCAAGAGTTGATGAAACTCTCAGCAGTACAAACTTAAGGGTTTGTACTGCAGGCCAAAAAGGCCCTTGAGGCACTCTTAGGGCTTATTTTTAAGTCCTTAGAGTGGGACCCAATGGCTGAGCTTATAGGGACTTATAGCACACCCTATAAGCTCACTAAAAATGCTTTTTAGAAAGAAAATTGTGAGCTTAATGACAGCTTAAAGAGGCTGTCAAAACTCTCTTTTGCACCAGGGGAAAATTATGCAATTTTGAAAATAAGCTCTAAAAAACTCAAAATAAGCTAAATACCCTAAAAAGCTATCTAAACTAATGTAACATACCTAATGCAATAAGAAATAAACAAAAGTAATAAGCCACAAGCTCAAATAAGCTAATTGAGCTTTTGAGCTTAAGGCTATTTGAGCAACAGCCAAAGGCCAATTCTTAGCTTAAAAATAAGCTACCTAATAAGCTCAAAACCAAAAAGTAGCTTAAAACAGATGAAAAGTAGCTTGTGGTGAGCTTATGCTCGAAAATTCAAAAGCTTGGACCCACATTTGCTAACTGATAAATGGACTTTAAAATAAGCATTTTTGACTTTTTGAAAGACATAGAACTTTGTTGACAGTTTTAAGAAAAACACAAGTGCCCACAAATGGACTTGACTAATGACTTTTGACACTCAAAAATGACAAACTTTGAAACTACAACTCAGGTTTACAAGAGCTTATCCAAATAAGCTCTTTTGCATCTTTTTCAAAACCAACAGGTTTAAGGACCCAAAGAGAAAACTTGAAAAATACTTTTAGGACTTGAAAACTTGGGAAAACAGACTTACAAGAGCTTGATAATGCCAATCAAAGTTGGCCACATGACCACAACCCATTACCATATCATTTCGACCCATTTTGGGCTTAACCCAAACACCCCTTTAAGTATTGAAATGGCTTTTTAAAGCTGTTTTATGGAGATTTAGGACAAGGGACTTAACAAAAGATAATCACACATCAACATTAAGCACAAATAGGCACAAGACAGTAGCAAATAAGCACTAAAATAAGCAAATCAAAAATCCAACAGTTTACAAAAGCTAAAAGTGACAGTTTTGAAGAAAACTTGCACAATTAGATTCTAAACTACAAGATCTATATTTAAGCACTAAACAACAATAATAAGCATAAATAAGCATATTGGAACAGGAGATAAGCACAATAAGCTGAAAATAAGCAAATATAAGAAAATGAGCTAAAATGAAGAAAAGATAACTTACAAAGCCCTTTGCTCTAAACAAAGGGCAATAAGCTATTAAAAGCTTTGTCTACAAGCTCCAGCTTATCAAAATAAGCTGGTGTGTCCTCAAAGCCCTTCCATATTTGGCTTATCTTTCAAAAAGTAGCGTGGTAATTGAGAGTGGAACTTTTTTTATTTTGAATTTTTCTACTTAACTTTTTAGTTTTACTCAATGAAGATAGCTTATAAATAAGCTAAATGACAGAATTTAAATTAAGTACAATAAGCTAAAATTTAAAGTAATAAGCTAAAACTACTCCTACATAAAAACTAACTCCTCTACTGTTCATCTTTCTTTCTCTTTTATAGATGTCCCGGGTCTTCTTGTTGTGCTTCTTGTGTTTGTGTTGTGAGAGGAAAACACAAAAGCAATCCAAGCCTTCCATTTTTTTTCTTGGTTTCCATGCCCTTGATCTTGAGCCATTGATTATAGTTTTGGCGCCCAAAATAAGCTGGATTGCCAACATGGCAATAAAATATGTGATTGTGGTGGTAGTGGAGGTGGGGGTGATGGTTTATCCATTGGTGATGTTGGGGTTCAGGGTAAAATGGTGAAAGAAGAAGAGCCCGTGACTTAGCTTTGGAAGTTGTGGTAATGGCGGGAAAATTTTGTTTATAGGCTGGGTTAAGTGGGTTAGGGATGACGGGTGAAAAGGGATTTGGGGGTAAAGGGTAAAAGTTGTAACTGTTTTAGGGTTAGGGTTTTGGTTTTCACATAATTGGCCCCTCAAGTTATATAGGAGTATTGCAAAATTCGTCCTTGTGTGGTACAAGTATGAGGGTTTGGCAGAAATGCCCCCTCAACTTGTATAGGGTAATTACATGGGTGGTCCTTGTGGTGATATAAGGTTGAGGGTTTGGCAGAAATGCCCCCTCAACTTGTATAGGGTAATTACATGGGTGGTCCTTGTGGTGATATAAGGTTGAGGGTTTGGCAGAAATGCCCCCTCAACCTTATACCTCTTACTGCAAACATAGTCCCTTTGGCAATACAAGTATGGGGACTTGGCAGTTTTGCCCCCCCACTTGTTACTTCAAGAAAATTGCAAAATCAGCCCTTGTCTTTAATCTTTAATAATATAACCTTGGGGAATTGGCAATTTCAGTCCCTCAAGTTATATTTCTTCTGACTTTGACTTCCTCTTGACTTTGATTTTGTCGGGGTTGACTTTGACTTTGACCGTTTGACTTTCCTGTTGACTTTTTGACTTGATTGACTTCTTGGCTTCGATTTGGCTTCGTCTTCACATTTGGCAGTTTTTGTCTGTTTTTGTTTGTTTTTCGTCCTTTTGTGTGATATCCGTTTCCTGCACAATACAAATGCAAAACAAACATATATTTGGCAGTTTTTGTCTGTTTTTGGTCATTTAAGTCCGTTTTTAATGGAAAAAGGTATGTGTAATTAAGCACATACCATCGTTGTGCGTAGGTAATTTATTATTCAAGTTTTACCATTTATATTTTGCCGACTTTACCTATTAATAAACACTAACGGGTAGTGTACCCGATCAGTTGTAGGTTCGTTGATAAGTGGGGTGTCAATCACTAAGAGCGAGTGTTGACACTTAAATCTATCAGTATTTTAGTTATCTATGTTAGTCCTAATTAATTCTATGTTATTATGTGTTAAACCTAAGCTAACACAAAGGGAGTTTTTAGTCTAAGAGACTGGTACGAGTTTTGGGTTTTTCCTAATCTAAATGATGACAATTAACGCACAAAGGTTGATAAACAGAAGATAAAGAAGCGGTCAAGCCTAATGTACGGAAAACATATTAGTCAATTTAATCTAATAAAACACAGGTATTGTTTATGAGTGCAATGATTGTTTTACTTCTTTGGTGATATATCATTCCTAATTTTAGGCAGAACTTCTTCCTAAACTCTAGATTCAACAATTTTGTCACAATTAACCAAACCCGCATAAAGTATTCACAGTCAATTATAATCTATCTTAGGAGACAATAATGGTGATCTTATCAAAACCTAGCTCATGGAGACTTTACTAACTTACTGCTTAACAGTCATTTATATACTGGTAGTCCGTTGTCCTGAAATTTACCCAAGGAATCAGAACGTTATTTGTTAGTCTAAGGTCACCGGCTATTATACCTATTCACTAAACCAAGGGCAAAGACAGGTTAATATTTGTGATCCTATTACTCTAGATATATAAACGGTTGCATGTAGTTCTATCCTAGACTCTGGAAAATGTCATTTTGTATTCCTAGATCTAGTTGAATGATAGTTTAGACACATGCTTAAGCACATAAACGAGTATAAATTGATAAAAATAATCAGCACGCAACGAACAAGCAAACAATCAATATAAACAGAACCAAACAATAAATTGTCATAAACATGGCTAATACCTAAAGGTATTAGCCGATAGTCATTGTAAACTTATAAAAAATATCATAGACGAACGATTAAAGTAATAAAACCGAGCTCGTATTTAGAGTATAGAGATTACAAGGGTTTTCCTATGGAATGGAGCATTTTGTAGGACCTTCTTAGCTTCTTAGATCTTATGAGATTTGAACTTGGTGGTTAAAAGCATACCTAAAATGAGTTTTAGGGCTTTGTGTTTATAGAGTCTGGAAAATAGTCGATACGCCGTATTAAAAGGGTTCAGTACCGCGTATTGGGGTAACTTGGCGTAGGCTCTACGAATAATATATTCCAGAATATTCTTTGATTGTCCATGAATACGACGTATAAGGACTTCTAGATACAACATATAGATCTCTCTTCGTCATGGATATCTTGTGAAGTTAGGGCACTAATACACCGTATCTTCTTGATGGATACGGCGTATTGATGTAAAACTAGTTGGTTATTCTTCATTGACCAAACTATTATATTCAACGTATCGTTGATGTGGATACGGTGTATTCTTCAAAGTCAGGAAATGGTCTTTTAGTTCGTCAAAGTCTTGGATACGACGTATAGTGTCTAGAATGATACGGCGTATTGGTTGTCAGATCAGTAGACTTTCTTGAACTCTTTGTTTATGCTCCAAAATGCGTGAATTTTAGTTAACTTTCACCAAATGCTCGATAATTACTGCAATTAATAAATATATGCAATTAAGTAGCAATTCATAGATAAATAATGTAAAACAAGCAATAAAGATGGGATTAATGATGCTATAAAATAGACGTTATTTGATGTCATCACCAACGCAGGTCGTCCAAATCATCCTCTGGTACCTGGATTCGGGCTGCTCCAAGCACATGACCGGGCAGCGCTCTCAGCTCATCAATTTTGTCAGCAAGTTTATGGGAATAGTTAGATTTGGTAATGATCAAGTTGCAGCAATTATAAGTTATGGTGATTATCAAATAGGGAATGTCATAATTTCCAGGGTTTATTATGTAGAGGGTCTTGGACATAACTTATTTTTAGTAGGTCAATTCTGTGACTCTGATCTTGAAGTAGTATTTCGAAAACACACCTGCTTTATTTATGATTTAGAGGGTGTTGATCTACTTACGGGTTCAAGGGGCACAAATTTGTACACACTTTCACTTGAAGATATGATGAAATCCTCTCCGATATATCTCTTGTCCAAGCTTCTAAGACCAAATCCTGGTTATGGCATCGAAGGTTGTCTCACTTAAACTTTGGTACTATTAATAACCTGGCTAAACAAGGTCTTGTTAGAGGTTTACCCAAACTAAAATACGAAAAAGACCACTTGTGTTCAGCGTGTTCATTAGGGAACAGAAAGAAACATACTCATAAACCCAAATAAGAAACTATACCTGTTGCACATGGATCTTTACGGTCCAATGCGTGTCGAGAGCATTAATGGGAAAAAGTATATTTTAGTCATCGTGGATGATTATTCGAGGTTCACATGGGTTAAGTTTTTAAGATCAAAGGATGAAACTCTTGAGTTTATCATTAAACTTATGAAGAAAATACAAGTTCGTCTCAATGCAACTGTCAGAAACATTAGAAAAGATAATGGAACAGAGTTTGTTAATCAGACGTTGAGAAGCTTTTATGAAGATGTCAGAATTTCTCACCAAACATCAGTTGTGCGTACTCCACAATAAAACAACGTTGTCGAAAGGCGAAACCAGACTTTAGTCGAAGCTGCTCGCACTATGCTGATATTTTCCAAGGCACCATTATATCTGTGGGCAGAAGCAGTGGCAACAGCTTGTTACACCCAGAACCGATCTCTAATCTGCGAACGATACAATAAAACATCATATGAGCTTTTGCATGACAGGAAACCAGATTTAAAGTATTTTCATGTCTTTGGTGCCATGTGCTACCCAACCAATGACAGTAAACATCTGGGAAAGCTGAAACCAAAGGCTGATATATGTATTTTCATGGTTATTCTCTCTCAAAGAAGGCATACCGAATCTACAATCGAAGGACAAGATTGATCATGGAAACTATCCACGTAGAATTTGATGAGCTGATGGCAATAACATCTGAAGAATCCGGTTCAGGACCCAAGCTTTAACTTATGACTCCTGGAACTATCAGTTCAAGACTCGTGCAAAATCCATTTTCCTCAACACCTTATGTTCCACCAACAAAGAAAGATTGGGATATCCTATTTCAACCCATGTTCAATGAATACTTTCAGCCATCTCCAAATGTTGTATCTCGTGTGCTTCCTGCTGTAGCTCTGATTCCTGCTGATACAACCGATACACCTTCATCAACTTCTATTGACCAAGATGCACCTTCTGCTAGTACTTCACCAACATCACATGAAACACAATCTCTAGTTATTCCTTAAGGTGTTGAAGAACAGTTACAACCTGTATAGTTTGATAATGATCCCTTCCAAAATATCTTCACTCCAGAACCAAGCTCTGAATAATCATCTTCAATGGATGTCATTACAACAAACTTGCATCCAGCCAACCCACCTTTTTAACATCTCAGCAAATGGACAAAGAATCATCCTTTGGATGATGTGATTGGCAATCCTTCTCGACCAGTCTCCACAAGATGCCAGCTGCAAACCAATGCCTTGTGGTGCTACTTTGATGCTTTCCCTACTCCAATCGGACCCAAGAACTATAAAGAAGCATTGAAAGAATCTTCATGGATCAAAGCAATGCAAAAAGAAATTCATGAGTTTGAACGTCTACAAGTTGAGAACCAGTACCACGTCTAGATTATATCATACTAATTACCTAAACTGGATTTTCAAGGTTTAGCTAGATGAATTTGGGTGCGTATTGAAAAACAAGGCAAGGTTGGTAGCTAAAGGCTTTCGTCAGGAGGAGGGAATTGATTTTGAAGAATCTTTTGCACCAGTTGCACGCATAGAGGCAATCAAAATCTTTGTGGCAATTTCCGCCCACAAGAATATAACATTCTACCAAATGGATGTCAAAACTGCATTCTTAAATGGTGTGCTACGTGAAGAAGTCTATGTTAGTCAACCAGAGGGGTTCATAGATCAAGACCATCCCAACCACGTGTACAAGCTGAAGAAAGCTCTCTATGGCTTAAAGCAGGCTCCACGCACTTAGTATGATCTTTTGTCAAAATTTCTACTCTCCCAGAAGTTCTCCAAAGGTGTTGTCGATCCTACATTGTTCACAATGAAAGAAGGTAAAGATATCCTACTAGTACAAATTTGTGTAGACGATATTATTTTTGCTTCTACTGATCCTAATCTTTGTGATACATTTGCTGATATAATGAGTTCAAAATTTAAGATGTCAATGAAGGGCAAAATGATTTTCTTTCTTGGACTACAAATTTCTCAAAGTCCCAAAGGCATCTTTATAACCCATCAAAATATGCTCTGGAAATTCTTAAAAAATACCCAGTTGACACTCCAATGGTGGAGAGGACCAAACTAGATAAAGATCTACATGATCCTCACACAATTTTTTTTAAGTGATATATATATCACGCGAGCTCTCGCTTGCTTTTATCCCAAGAGCAGAGAGAGAGATAGAGAGATCTTGCTCTACCTTGTCTTGTGGTAATAGTGCTTCCTCCCCCAGATGATGTGTGAGGGTATTGGTCAACGCGGATCTGCATTATGTGCTGTTTAGTTTGCCGCCATTTAACAAATCCAAATCCTACTAACAATCACTACAATCAGTAACCAATAGCGCGATTTGATACCGCTCTCTGTTGACACTCTCACTTGTTTGAGGAATGAGGGTCTGTAGTCTTAAAATCTATTATATTCTCTCGCGCGCTACTCTTCGCGTCTCACTGAAAGAGTGTGTCGCGCGGTTGTAATCTAACTGCTTTATGCGGATGTTGCTCATACCGGGTGTCAAGACACTAGAATAAGTACCTCTGGCAGTGCACAGTTCTTACGGCGCTGTGATTCTCGTAGAGATAGATAGTAACGCAGAGAGTGTGACCCGAAGCCCCGTGTATCTGCACGCACTGAGTGTGTAGTGCGCTTTCAGAATCGTGATCGAGGAGCTTGAATACATTGCCTTATCTGGATGTTGTGCTCAAATCCTATGGATGAGATCTTAGCTGACAGACTATGGGTTTGCATTCAATAAGATCCCTCTGTATTGTGATAACAAGAGTGCTATTGGTATTTGTTGGAATAATGTCCAACACTCAAGATCCAAGCACATCGATGTCAGATATCATTTCATCAAAGAGAAAGTAGAGAATAGTGTGGTTGAACTCTACTTTGTCAAGACAGAATATCAGTTGGCAGACATCTTCACCAAAGCATTGGCACGGAAAAGATTTGAATTTCTACTCAGCTGGCTTGGAATGAAAAGCATGTCTTTGAAAACATTGAAAAGTCTTGCAGAGTCTGAAGAAAAGTAATGGTGGACACTCTTCATGTATCCTATGTAAACAATTATACATACAAAAACCCAAAAAGTTTTTTCAATTTTAATAAAAAATTTATAAAACGAAAATACAAAATTATAAAATTAGAAAAATACAAATATATGGTTAATGACATGTATTCTGTAATCGATAATATTTATGGCCTTAGAAATGTCATTTAATAATAACACGGGGCTGTAAATAAAGTTTGAACAGAAGTTTCTAAAAGTTTCATACTACAACTCGGTCATCATCTTAAAGGCAAGTATATCGTCTAAAAGATAACTTGACCTCTCAATGGGAAATTCAGTTTTGTCGGGTATCAAATACTTCATGTTCATACAAAGGTTTATGTATACTTTGCTATACAACCCGGGCTGTCTCAAAAAATAAGTGTACGTGTCAATGCATTTATTTTTAAAAAATAAGAGAAATATTATTTCATAAGGTGAAAAGTGTTGTCTTTCAAAACGAATTAGTGTTTTCAATAATCACAAAAAGATTTAAAAGATAAATCGACCAGTCAAACAATGACTACAACTCTTTAAATAGAATATGGATCATTGTTCAAGGGGGAGAAAGTGTTATCAAATAATCTTTTAAAAAGGTCTTTCAAAATTAATCACGAAATAAACTGATAAAAGTTTTTTATAATGACGAATCATTATTTGAAGTGTAGTTACTTTATTAACTTTAAGGGCTTTAGATGTCATTATTATAATCTTTAGGGACTTATTTGCAATTTGTGGCTTAGTAGTTTTAGGCTAATAAATCACAAGGACCAAGTTTTCCATTTGCCCATAGTTTTATAAGCCTTAGGTAAGTTAAATATTGGAAATGCAAATCATATGAGACTCTAGGGTGTGTTTGTGCCAAAACCAAAACTTCAAAGGATAACTAGGAAGTGGGCGGTTTGTTTATTTCATTTCAAAAACCCCAAAACCTTTTTCCTCTATCAAACCGCTCGTCTCTTTCTCTCTCTCAAGAATTTTCAAGTGTTTTTCTCATCAAAGGTAATACTAGAAATAGTTTCCTAATCATCCAATCATGTTAGGGTTCAAGGGAATTAGATTTATTCGTCATTAATCACTCGAAAAAGCTTAAAATCGATCTAGGGTTCATAGAAATTAAAAGTGTGTTTGAGGTTGATTAACCTTAGGGCTTTTGATCTTTATAGTGTCCTTAGGCTAGGGTTAATCTAGTTTTGCTTGAATCAAACGCATTTGCTTAGTAGGATTGATTCTAGGGGAGGTTTGGTGAGAAAATCTTGAAGAGTAGGTTTATGTTTATGGGTTTGTGTTCTAAATGTTTAGAATAGACTCATAATTCCTTAGCTTACCTCATTTGAATTTTGAAATCACAAGGAAAAGGGTTTGAATGTAGTCTATGTCGCGGTTTGAAGTTAGGAAGTGTGTAGATGTATTTAAGTGTTCTTAAATGTGTGAATAGCCTTAAGTTTATGTGCCTACACTCTTGTAACACTATGAGTATGTTTAAACTTAAAACAAAGTGAGTTAATCTCTTAGGATACGAAATCTAGGCTCAAAACAAAACTTGTATGTTTGAATAGCTTGTTGTTGTTTTTGTATAAATGCAATGTTGAATATTTTGTTCGAAGGGACATGTTTGAGTGTTTAAATAAGGTTAGGCGATTTGACTGGGATAACCCAGCGGTTTGATCCCCGTCATCTCGCAATTTGATCCAGTTGGCCAGCAGTTTGATAACCATTGTCATGCAGTTTGAGCTAACTCATCCAACGGTTTGACAAGTATACACCAACGGTTTGATTTGTCTTGTCCAACGATTTGACCATATTTAACCAGCGGTTTGATACCATCAACTCTAGCGGTTTGATCTTATTTGACTAGCGGTTTGATACCATCAACACCAGCGGTTTGACAACCATTATTCCGCGATTTGACCAAGATGACCTAGCGGTTTGATACATATTGTTCTCACGGTTTGACTAATATGATCTAGCGAGATATGTTTTTCTAAGTTCATTAATTTCAAATGTCAGGTTAACATGGTTTGTGCTTAACAATTAACTATTTAAACATTAAGTATAAACAAGAAATATAAAGTTAAAATTGAACCACAAAAAATGTAATTTAGACTGTTTGGACACACTTTGAACTGTTTAAATCAACATTGGAATGTTTTGACTTAATATAAACTGTTTGACCATGGTGTTGACCGTTGACCATAGACTTTGACCATTGACCTTTGACTTTGACCAAAGTTTGACTTTAACAACTTAAACTTAAAACGGATCAAACAACTTGTCACTAAAACAAATATCAATCAAAACATAAAGGATAATCAATCAAATTCTATTATTTAATTGTCATATATATGAATGTGGATTGATATTCTTAAGCAGAATCAATGGTTGAATGACAAAAGAATCAACAACAAGAACAACAAGTTTGAATTGGATCCAACAACTACAAGCTTGCTTTGGAGAAATCACAACCAGAACTCATCTACAAAGTCTATCTGGCAATTCTGAAGCAGTTTTCCTTCTTTAATGCTTTCATAAGAACTGTTGATGCTCCAGACATCTACATGCAACAATTCTGGCACACAGTTACTTATGACTTAAAAGCCAAGACCTACTTCTTCACACTAGATGATGAGATCTTTGAAGTGAATGCAGACTTACTCTGTGAAGCTTTACATATAACTCCTAAAGTTTCTAATCATACATTCGTTGAACCTCCTTCTGAACAAGAAATCATCTCTTTCATCAAAAAGCTTGGATACTCTGAATCTCTCACTAAAATATCAGATATAGCTATCAACAACATGTATCAACCTTGGAGAACCTTCATGATAATGATCAACAAGTGCTTAACTGGAAAGGCTTCTGGATTTGACAGACCTCGACTGGCTTTGCTACAAGTTCTTTAGGGAATGGTTACAAAGTCAAATGTTGACTATGCTGAATTGATCTGGGAAGACTTCAAGTTTCAGATTGAGAACAGGAAAATAAATCCCAAAAAGAAGGAGTTGCTACCCTTTTAAAGATTCACAAAGCTCATAATCAAACATATCCTCTCCTAGAACAACCACATATCCAAGGGACTCCAATGTTACCACCATGTCATAAAGATTGATTCGACTCTTGAAAATCTGAAATTTACAAATAATGGAACAAAAGACCCAACTTTTGGAATGGAAATTCCAAATGTGATGCTCAGGTGATGAAATCAAAGCTTCTGATGATTATATGAACTATTTGGTTAAGTCCTTAGGAATTAAACCTGTCAAAAGTCAAGGTAAAGGGCTGCTTACCACGAAAGGGGTTGAAGTAGCTGTAGAAACAATAAGGGTTCCAAACAAGAGGCGTTCAAAAATCATGATTAAAGAAACTAGTCAATCTGAAGATGTAGCTGATACAGTAGATTATGAAGAAACTGAAGAAGATGATGAAACTCCATTGATCAGAAGAAGACAAACTGGTGTCGTTATTAGTAGTGGAGTTCACCAAGAAACGAATGAAGAAGCTTTAGATCACTCTAAAAAGCTAAAAGGAATTGAAGAATGTCTAAAACTACAAAATACTTATTGGAAATGAAGCAAGCAAGAAAAGCAAGAAAAGCAAGAAAATAAGACTTCATACTCAAACAATGTCCCAAAGGTCCAGGTGAAGGATCTGGTATGGCACCAGAGGTTCATGATGGGCCAAGTGGCAGTTCTACTAGTTCAAGTTCTAAATATGAAGATGCAATTGAAGACATTTCAGGTGATGATGAAAGATCTCAAGCAGATGACACATAGAAAGATGATGAAGACAAAGCTAGAAATAAAAAATCTAGAGAAGAACAACCTATGGATGAACAAGCGGGAATTGATCAACATGAAAAGGTACAAGCTGAAGTTAGTGTACCTGAGCCATAAGTTGAGAAACCTGCTGAACAACTTCTTAGTTCCAGTCATACTTTATCTTCTGATGAATACGGTAACCAGTTTATCAATGATAATCCTGATGTCTCAATCAATGATGTTTTGAAAGAACCAGTTAAAGCTGAAATACAGTCAATTGTGGAGGTTCCAGTTCTTCAAGAGAAACCGGCTGACCAAAGACCTCCATTAGTTGACACAACGGTGACAATGATTCAAGAAAAGATAACACATCCACCACAACAACAACAACTACTACCAAAATCATGAAGAAAAACTAAAGTTATCCTTAAGAAGTCTAAACAACCTGAAGAAAAGTTAATGCTGAGACTGTTTTGAAACGACTCAAGAAACTTGAAAGAAAGGTTGATGCAATGTTGAAGAATGATCACATAGAGGCAATTGACAAGTCTGTGCAAGCTCATTTGAAGAATATTCTACCAAAACATGTTCCTAAGTATTCCACAAAACCATTTGATGAAGCTTCACTCAAAGAATATGATCTCAAAGACAAGCTGATAAAACTTATGATAAAATATAAGTCATACAATACACATCCAACACATGAAGTTATATGATGCATTGATGGATTCCCTGCTTGTAGATGAAGATGACATGGATAAACAACTTGACGATCAACCTTCTCAGACGAAAAGGCGTCTGATGTTTCAGCGATCCTCCTACCGATAATTTCAATATTCATGCATTTATGCATTCATATTTCATTCATGCTTCTTTGGCATTTTAACTTTCGAATTACTAAGAACATAAAAAATCTCGCTTTAAAGAATCAAGTTACAAATTTGAAGCTTTTTCTAAAAACATTGACTGACTTAGTTGAATTGAAATGAGCACGTATGACTGACTTAGTTAATCAAATGTAGTTTCGTTGGTAAGTAGGGTGTCGATCACTAAGAGTGAGAGCGTTAATCTATAGTTTTATTAATATTTTGGTTAACTAAGCTAAGTTAATTTAAACTATGTCTATGTTAAACCTATTCTAAACCTATGTTAATCCTAATTCTAACGAATAAGGGGTTTTTTAGTTTGAGGGACTGGCATGAGTTTTGTGGTAACTTAGATCAATTTAATACACAATAACACACGCAAGCAGATTAACAAAAGATAGAAGAGCGGTCTAGCAAAATATAAGAAACTGTATTAACCATGATTAATCCAATTAAAACGCTGATTTGTTTATTTAGTGCAATGTGTGCTTATCTCGAGGAGGCATATCATTCCAAGATTTAGGCGGTACTTTTTTCTAAAACCTAGACACGTAGAATTCTGTCACAATTAAACGCATCCGCATAAAGCATCCTATTTCCTGATTATAATCTATCTTATGAGATTAATAATAGTGATCTTATTAAACCCTAGCTCATGGAGACTTTACCCAATTACTACTTAATGGTAATTTATATTCTAGTAGTCCACTGTCCAAGTCTTTACAAAAGGAACCAGTACGTTATTTGGTGATCCCAAGTCACCTGCTAGTCCAACTTGTTCACATAAACCAAAGGTAAAGATAGGGCATTAAGTGTGATCCTATTATTCTAGATATATAAATCACTATATGGAGAGCCATCCTGACATCTAGCTAACTTGGTCGGTATCACTAGATCCAGTTGAATGATAGGTCGCATACAAAATCACGTAAGGAAGTATGAATTGATAAACATAAACAAGCAATCAACGATAAATTAAGCAGTCGATATAAACAAACCAAACATTCAAATCTTCATAATCATGGCTAATACCTAAGGGTATTAGCCCTTAATCATCATAATCAATACAAGAATAATAATTCAACCAAGGTAAACTAACCGAGTTAAACGAATGATACCAAAAATCGAACGATTACTAGAGTATATGAGATTACAAGGTCTTTCCTATGGAATTTGTAGATTTGCTTGACCTTTTTTGCTCTTCGTGTCTTCTGAAAGTCGACTTTTGTGGCTAGGGTATCAAAAATATGATCAAGCACACCTAAAACTTGTTTTTAGGCCATCTATTTATAGTGTCTGGAATTTGGTCGATACGCCATATTAGTTGAGTTCAATACGGCGTATTGGATGTTTCTTGGAGTAGGGACCACGTTTAATATCTTCCAGAATATTTTATTGGTATATCTTAGATACAGCGTATTGAGGTCTTCTGGATACGACGTATTGAACTTGAATTCTTCTTGGTATCTGGTGAAGTGCAAGCACGGATACGTCGTATCTTCCTTGTTGGATACGGCGTATTGAGGTGTCAGAACAGTTTCTTCAAATGTCTTCGTTTATTCTCCAAATTGCGTACCTTTATGCTAATCTTCACCAAGTTCTCCATAATTACTACAATTCTCAAATATAAACGATTAAGTACCAATTCTTGCAATAATTATACAAAATGGGTAATTTACATGGGTTAAATGATGCTATAAAAGTGACGTTATTTAATTTGATCATACATCTATCAATGTTCCGGTGGAATAAACTCTTGATTTGAGTGTAGGTACTCCTTTCAATCTGAAGAAGGAAAGAATCAAAGCATTGATAAAACAAAATGTGATGTCTGGGAGACCAAGGTTACATGGGATACCAATGATACAAGAGATATCTGCTAGACCAAAGTCTTACGGGATTCAACAATGATGAAAATATTACAAATGATGTTTGAACAAAACGGTACAAGCCTCATACCACAACATCAACAGAAGTTCCTACAGCAAATATGATAGTCATGACGTCAATGACAAAGTTGGAAAGTCTATTCGGTCCTCTGTTCGACAAATATTCCAATGGAGAAAATCAAGTTGTTTTAAAGTCTTCCGCTGTTACTACTACTGATACTTCTGATAAACATCAACAACAACAACAACTAGATTCAACTTCATCTACTTTAAATCTAGCAACAACTGTTACTGCTGATGGAAACTTCGACTTGTATATATCTTTGTTTTTCTCTCTGTTTTGATTTATAAATACTTTTGAAAAAGAAAATACAAAAATATAAAACCAATAAAAACAAATACAAAATAGAAAACATTCAAAAACAAAATACAAAATCAAAAAATCAAAAAATACCAAAAATATCAACATGTCTCTTAGAATCGATAACATTTACGTACTAAGAAATGTCAATTAATATTGACACGGGTATGTCAATGAAGTTTGAGCAAGAGTTCAAACAATTTAAAACATGTCATTCCTAATTTTCTCAATGGCTTATGTACACATCAATGCATAACCCGAACTTTAATGTAAGAAAAGTGTATCTTTAAAGATAACTTATCCTAACAACGAGAAGGTTAATCTTTTGGATCTTGAGCTAATGAATCAAAACATTCAAAGTTTTGAGCTTATGACAATGGCTTACAGTTACTTCAGACTGTAACCCGGACCCAAATGCCACATGGGAGTGTACGCTTCAGTGCGCCTACTCTAAAATAGAATAGAAGTCTTCTATCATGTGGTTTCAAAATCGTTGAACACAATTTTCAAAAAGAACTTTCAATGTCAAATTCTATTTATAATATTTAATAATTTGTGGTATCTTATTAATATATGGTATATTATTTGTGGTATTTTTCAAATTATGAGTTCAACACTCCATTCCTTAAATAATTTTTCAAAATTGTGGTATTAATTTTCTCAAAAAATGTCATATTTATGTGGATTAATTTTTGAGGGGGAACCTTTAAAACCAAAAGCCTTTTAATGTTGTTGGATACATCTCATAAATGTCAAATTTTATGTATCCAAAACATTCAGTGGATTTCAAAAGTGGTACTTCAATGTGAATCTCACGTGAAGACTGAGCATAATTTTTCAAGACCTTATAAATGTCATTTCAAAATTGTATGCTCACTTCTCTAGCACCAATAAGCACTCGGGTATGTTTCACATACTCATGCGTTTATCTTCGGATAACGTCCACTGATGATGTGGTATAACCAAGGCATCTTAACTTCATCTTCAACATATTTGTGGTGTCATATCATTTTTTATCATGTGGTATCAAATTTTTCATTATATGGTATCTTACATATATTGTTGAAGGGGAGCAATCAAAAAAATATTCCAACAATTCATGTGAATCTATGGTATCATTTTTCTCCCCATGAAACTTTTCATGTCTCAAATTTTAATCATTTGGTTTCTAAAGTACTAACAGATTTAATATTTTCGATAATGGGAGAAAATATGATTAAAATGTGATCTTTAAGACTCTAAGTGCACAAATTCTACCCACATGTGCGAAATAATTTTGAATCTCGTTGCACATGTGTATGGGAGTATTTTAAAAGAATGAAACTCTCAAAGTGTTAAAAACGTCTTGATTTATATCAAACAATTTGATTACTTTTCAAAGGTTTTATGGTTCGATCTCTATACCCAACAACCAATTAACTCATAACGTCGATGAAGTCATAAGGTGGTTAAGGTTATGTATAAGTCCTATGGTCCCAACCAAATGCATAGGGATCTACCCATGGACATTCCATAGTTAGATTAGAAGTCCTTAGGTATGATTTGGAGATGAATGAGAAAAGGGAATAATGTGGACTAAGACATGAGTTATCACCAGAACAATCACAACATGGTGGTAGTGATGATGTCTTGGTAAACATTGAAGGGGTTGAAGAATGTAACACCCCCATTTTTACAATATAGCAGCGGAAGCTAATCTGGGGTTTTACTTCATGGATACAACAATCATAATCATAGAAAACAACTTTAAAAGAGACGTTTTTGGAAAAATTTAGTTATCATTCATTATAATCAGAGTTTTTACAAAATGCAGGTCCCAAAATCTAAAACATTATGTTTGAATGATAACAGTTCAGCCATCTTCTAGTCCATGCCACTCCGTGCCGCAACTTGCTTAATTACCTGAGATAAACATGCTAAAAAGGGTCAACACAATGGTTGAGTGAAATTCATAGGTTTGAAATGTAATAATTAAATACAAGTTATAATGGAAATATTGGCATTACTGGGATAATTATCATGGAGAACATTTAATATCATAGAGAACAGTACTATCATGGCAAAACAGTTGATTATTATCATATGGTTGAATGCAGGTTATTATAATGGTAATAATTGCAACGAATACAATTATCATGGAAAATCAGGGTAACATTATTATTGTAACAGGGAAATCACCGTAGTGATATTGGTTAGGGGCAGATGTCCCCGTGGAAAAGATAACTTGCCAAGGTTACCTATTAGGACAAATATAGTGCGTTTGGCTACCCCAAGCATGGGTCAAATATATATGTGTTTTGCCATTTGTGTTGGTTGAGTGGTAACGTATATTCACTCATAGGACAAAAACATAAGCAAAACCGACACAAAATCCAAAGCACGAGATTGCGAAAGAGCGTGAAAAATCAAAGCTAAAGACTGTAGGGCATCTTAAAAATGATAAACCGCACCCCATTAATGTGGCCAGATCAGCCCAAGAATGCTTTATTGTTTAATTAAGCCCTAATTCCATTTAACTTGGCAAAACCCTTTTTAATTAAAAACTGGCCCAAAATTATTAACCTAGACCCAAAAACCACTTTATACCACCGTTAGGCCCAACACCCTTATAACGTTGAACAGTTAGTCTAAGATAACAAAATTAGCCCTATAAACCGTTTTACCTTCTACACCCACTAGGCTCTGTTACCCCCATAATCCGGTTAAACATAAAAAGAAACGAACATTACCAATCTTTTCCCTCCATACTCGATTCACCAGTCACTTTACCTCGACCCCTGCACCCCAAATATAAACAAACCTATCACTGTACGGATATCTCACAAAGCAAACCCACTCCACAAGTGCCAATTCTAACTTGGCATCCTATGTTTTTCATGTCGTAGGATGAACAAGGACAAGGAAATCAATGGCTTGATGTACAAAGGGCTGAGTGAAAGAAAGATGGTATGGCCCAAGAGGAAGAGTTTTCCTTTTATTCACACAAACAAAACAACGGTTCAAGACCTGCAGTTTAGGAATATATAAATAGTTTAGGATTCAGTTGTAAAAAGGCATCTAAGTGTAATTTTTTAAGTATAGGAGTAGTGTAGTCTGTCTTTTTAAATTATTTACAGACTTACTAGTCTTTACTTTTTGTTTTTAAAATTTCAAGCATTGTAATCTTTTATCGGTTTTTATGATGTTTCAGTTTTAATGTTTTTGCGAAACTTGTTTTCACCCCCTTTTGCTTTTATCCTTAATAATGTTTCCAAGTTATTTTAACAAGCTTTTTTAAGCTCTTAAAAACTACTACTACTCAGTTAAGTCCTTAATAGCTTAACTGAGTTTTCTGTTTCTTACAATAAAAAAAAGAATCTGGTTTAAGCTTTTGGATGATAAGCCTAAAAGGGAAGGGCTTATGGTTTTGCTAGCTTGTTTTTAAACAAGCTAGAGCTTGTAGAAAAGCTCTTTTGAGCATTCATGATCCTTGTTTGAGCTAGGATCAAGGTACACTTTTCATTTTCTCTTCTTTATAGCTTATTTTCTGTTTAGTTATTATTGCTTATTCCTGTGCGTATAGCTTTGTTATTGATGTTCAGGTTTTGCATATTTCAGTTCAATTTAGCTTATTGTGTTCAGTTGTTAACTTAAATCTAGTTAATTTTGCATTTTCTTAATGAATATCCTTTTTTTTAGTTATTTTAGCTTTTGAAGCCTAGCTTATTATTAAGTTCTTATTTTGTCTTTAGTTTATGCTTAATTGTTCCTTTATTTTCTTCATACTCTATCTGTTTTTAGGAAATCTGAGCTTGATTTCACTTTTATAGTTTAAAAAGGGTAAATACAAGGGTTAAACGGGGTGTTTGGCCCTAGCAGTACTAACATCTGTTAGTACTGCCTAGTCTCCTTTGTCATTTAAATCAACTTTATCAAACCTTAAATTAGTCCTTAAGTTAGTTTTCACAAGATTTTAAAGTCTAAAATTCAAGTTTAAAGTTTGTTGTATTGGTTGTACATCGGGGTGTTTTTAGTTTCTTTGACAGCTTATTTGTTTAAGATTTTGATTAGGTGATATTTAGTGTGTTTTCATGCTTGTTTTTAGTTCTAAATGCATTAGAATAGAAGTGGTTAAGTGTGCCATTGTGGTTTAAGTTTTTAGTATAAATCTGTCAAGGTTTTGTTTCAGTTTTAAAATTTAAAAAGTCCTTTTTCAATCATGAATTTAGGTAGGTTAGAATCTGTTTTAAGTTCTAAATTGTTAGATAATGTCGTTTTGTAGTAAACCCGTTTTTAATACTTCCACTTCATAACCGAACCACCGAAAACAATGAACAAAAAAAGGAGATAGAGAGAAGTGTGACGAAATGTAGAAGAGAGAGAGAGGAGCGCGGAGAGTTGAGCGAGAATACAGAAAAAGAAATTTTGATTAATGAATGATATTTTTGAAAAATAAAATATCATTTATATATATTTAGATATTTCAAGGAAAATATCTAAAATATCTAATCGTATAACCCTAAATTTAATGTGCGCGCGGGATATTTAATAGGACCCGGGGTTGAGGTTTTGCTTTGACGATTAAACCAAAAACATATACAAATATTAGATTAACTATCGAGCCCGATTCGATATTTTCATGTATACAGCATTAACTATTAAAGACCGAAGCTCCATCTAGTGTGACCGAGCTTCCTTGTTCGACTTCAATAAATTAAGGCTAAATCTCCCCGAAGTGTGGTCTTGAAAACACGGGAACGAACTTCTTTATGGATCAATAATAATAGAGGCTACATCTCCCCGAAGTGAGTTATTGATGGACAACTCCTTCATGAGATCAGTGAGATTGCGTTTAGTCGTTTAAGGCTCTGAGTGTTCGTGGTCTTGTTTCGTTATTTGTTGTAAAACTTGTTTCCTTAAGCTTTGCGATCTTGACTTTGAGCTTTGTCATTGTCTTTATCGTCTTTGGCCATCTTGCGATCTTTTGTTTTTGACTAACATGGCTCATATTTTTGTTATCTTGAAAGCTTAAATCAGAGTATGCCCGGAAGTCTTTGTCTTTAAATCTTGAGCCTTTCTAGTTAGTATGTCTTCGTTAGGTATGAGCATTTGAATGGAATGAGGTGGTCTGTTACCACGTTTGACCTGCATGTTTTAGTTAGTGATAAACGAGAAATGATTTGAAAAATCAATCGGTGTCACTCGTTAAAGGTTTTTGTAACATCGAGAGTGTCATGTTTTTATCACAATTCATCAACGATCAATTCATTTACTTGGACCAAATCGATATCCAGTTGTCACAAGTTTGATTCCTATAGAATTCTCGCAAGTACTACCGCCAGTGTGTTTGATGATGACACTGAAGGATTTCCATTGTCATTGTGATATACTAAGATTATCCACTTGAAATGTTCTGGCAAAATATCTCCAATGATATTGGTTAGGACTTTGATAACAGCTTGTGAACTGATGAAGTACAAACAAGTGTTTGAAATGGAATGTGTCCCTAACGAGATTTTGGATTGATCTCTTGGTCTAGACGATTAGTGCATTTTGGTTTAGTACTGGCGGCTGGAGAGTTTGCCACCTATTCAATATCAAACGATCACGGAATGGATGTCAATAGATAACATGTGTTTCTCCGTGAAAGTGAGACAAGTTTCTGTTAAAGAGAAACTCCGAATGGTGGTGGAAGGGTTGTAGTCATTGATCCACTGGGTCCATGATGTCGTTTTCATGTCAGCAATCAACTTGTAGATCTGGACAGCATAGGTATTGGACCCTGGGTTTCTGCCTTAAGTTGTGTGGTGGGGTTCTTTCTTTAGACCCTTTATCCATACATTCTTTTTAATTCTTCAACGCCTTCAATGCTTACCAAGACGTCATTACTAACACCTTGTTGTGATTATTCCAGTGTTAACTCAATCTTAGTCGGCATTATTCCCATATACATTCATCTCCAATCATACCTAAGGACTGCTATTTCTAATCTTTGGATTATCCTTGGGTAGATCCTCCGGTTCTGGTTGGATCATAGGATTGATTCCTAACCTAACCACCTTATGACTTCAGAATCGTCGTGAAATTAAGGTGTTGTTGGGTATAAGATCGAACCATAAAACCTTTTCAGCACATTGAGTCGAATAGATCATATTTTAAATACATTTTCTCCCCTTATTTTAAATAATAAACACTTAGTTTTTAAAATACCTTGTGATTAAAATATGTCTTTAAAAAACTGTGGGAGAAAATATTTTCAGCATGAATTGTTTGGAACATTTTGATAATGTTTTGAAATATCATAAGAATATGACGACTTGTGATGTCATCAAAAACATTAAACTTTTGTTTTTCGAAAAACTTCCCCCTCAAATGAATTAGGCTGCCAATGAACAATTGTTCTGTCTTTTGAAACATCTGTGAGGGATGGAGTTCGTGAGGGATGGACGTGTTGAACTCACAATTTTGAACGATTATGAAATTGTCATCGAGAAATTCTTGAAAAATTATGTTCAACTTTTAGTAAAAAAAAAACCAGATGTTAGAGGACTTCTCTTCTAACAGAAAGGGTACCCCAAGCGCATGAAAGTACACTATCCTTTTTCTTGAGTAAGAAATTGAATGTCTTGTAAGAACAGCTCCAAGACGAGAAACGTTTTAAATTTTCTCGTTGCGAGGAAATATAAGTTATAATCCTTCCTTTATTTGATAGTCCGGGTTTTGTACTGACATTTGCACAAAGCCATTAGAAAATTAGAAATGACATGTTTTGAAATATTTGCAAATCTCGCCTTCGATTCTTCATTTTAACACCCGTGTCAACTGTTAATCGAGCATTTCTAAGCACGTAAATGTGTATGATTCCAAGAAACTGTCTTGGTGATGATCTTTTTGGAAAAATTCTCTTGTTTTTCTGATTTTTGTATTTTCTTTTGAAGTTTTATATTTTTGTATTTTTGTTTTCTCAAAAATAATGTACAGGTGATGTTTGATGATGATATCAAGCAATTCTTTGTATCAGAACTCAGTTCCGCTGGAGTCAAACATTATTACAATCTTCTGACCAGATATCTTAAACGATCCTCAGGATGGGCTTTGGTAAAAGTCAGCTAATTGTTATTCAGTTCTGACAAAATATAATTCAATCTATACCATTTTCAACCTGTTCCTTTTATGAAAATGATACGAGTTTGGATGTGCTTTGTCGTTGGAGTGTTTTTGTACTAGGGTTGCATGAGATTTGCTATGGCGACTGAGAGTCGCAATAAACGGTTTATTTTGTGTCGGTTGAAGCCATAATCTTGAAGTTGTGTCTCATCACATTAACTTGGAGCGACAACTTGCGATAACGCAATATCGCCTTGCTGAAGACATTGCTGTGACAGTTGTGTTTCTTTGACTCCAGCTTAAAAGTTTATCACCAAGGACTGTATCCCCAGAAGTGCCTTTGGAGTATCAATGCATCCGGCCCTTGATCAGCGTCTGGAAAAAAGAAAAATGCTGATAGTTCAAAGCAGAAATCCTTTGGTACCAGAGTCCCATGTTAATGGTACCTTTAGGGTATTTAAAGATTCTTTTAACTCTCTTTGAGGTGCTTTTGAGTTTGTCGTGCTTGATAACGTGCATAATAGCATAGCTTGCACTAAGTCTGGATTATAGATGTCAATTACATGAGTGACCGATTTTACTACGATAATCAGATTGGTTAGGGTTTCTCACTCAAATCTACATCTAGTTTGGGTTTTGTAGCCAATGGTTGTACCAGTGGAGTGAACAATTGTCCATATTATGCTTTTTCAGAATTTCTAAAAGCATATTGGCTGAGTATGATAAAATTCCTTTTGGGGCCTGGTGGATGAAGTCCTAAAAAGAATTTCATCTCCCCATTAAGGAACATTCAAATCTTCTGTGGCATTATTTTTCAATCGTTTTGAATATTTAGGATTTGTCGATCCAAAAATTATGTCATCAACGGTTAAATTTGCACAAGGTAGAATATCCTCCTCCTGTCATTTTATTCTTGAATAAAGTTGGGTCAATTGTACCTTTAGCTAAAGCATTGGACATCAGGAAGGTTGTAGTTCATCGTACCAGGCTCTTGGAGCTTGCTTTATCCATACAAAGTTTCCTTAGAGGTAGACTTTTTCGGTAATGATCTGGATAAGAACCTTCAGGTTGAGCACATTAACCTCCTCTTCCATGGGACCATTAAGAAATGCCGTTGTCAGTCCATAATGATAGATTGGAAAAAGACTTGAGTGCTGCGTGGGGCAACGAAAATCCGAACTGCTTCAAGCGGAGCAACTGGAGCAAATGATTCTTCAAAATCAAATAACCTCTTCTGAGATAAAAACCTTTCGCAATCAAGTCGTGCTTTGTTGAGAATTACAGTCTGATCTTCATCCTTCACTTGTCTTCATAACCAGCTTTAGCTTTATATTCATCTTGCAAATGGTTTGTCGACTGTTCCCATACTGTTCAGTCTGTCGATACTGATGAAGTTCAGCTGCATTGCTTCGTCCCATGCCAGAATCAGCCATTGCCTCCCCCTTAATGTTCTTCTCGGGTTCAAACAGTAATCACCCGTGAGTGCGAAATTTACACATTTCAGGATCTGTGGCAAGCTTGTCGTTTTGTATGAAACTGGCATGGATGGATTTCCACGAACTTGTTCTAATGGATTATCTCTGGTCATCGGAAAACATGACTTTGTGGTTGAACTGAATGCACATCGGCTATTATCAATGTTGTTTTTGTTGAGGAAGACTCACAATTTCTTGTCCGTGTACAAAAAGGATTGACAAATTCAGCTTCTTGGAAATGATGCATTCGGTGTTGATCATTGTTGGTTTTCTCTCAGCTTGATCGTGTGTTGGATTGGATTTCTTCAAGTAAACGGATGAAGAGAAATTCTAACCTTGATGTGACGAAAATGTCTTTTCTGCTGAAGGAAAACAAACATTTTGTCTTGGGGTGCGCGGGGTCAGAGTTGTCAATAATCTGACGCCTTTTGTCCTTGTGGAACGAGGCTGAAAGAATTTTCAACAGACATCTCTTGTCGTTGGAGGTGCTGAGGTCTGATAACTGTTTGGATCACGGAATCTTTTTTTAAACATTGAGGCACGGGGCTGGAAAGTGTTATTTTCAGTAGACAACCCATTTGTCATGACGACCGAGGCTTGATAACTGCTGTGTTTCAAAGTCCATTCGTGTTTTGTAGATCAAAATTCCTTGAAGTCCCCTTTTCTTGTTTTCTGCGATATTTTCTTTTTTCGCAACCAAATCTGAGTCCTTCCTTGTAGGAATAGAACGATTGCCCAACTTACCTGTACTTAAGAGTCGAGTACCTGATGACATTAAGAGCTAGTTTGCTGTTCAATTGGTTAGTGATATTCTGCTTTGTAACCATTTGGGGGTTCACTTTCAACCTTTGTTGTGCTAGAGGCGAATGTCTTTCCTGTTGGAACCCATCTAAGACAAACAGTCTTTAGAATTCTACCCGTTGGTTGCCACCTAAGACAAGATCTAGGACTTGTTGTTTTCTCATGCACAGTGGTAGTCTTTTTGATTGAAAACCTATGTCCTTTTGGGATCTGTCTTTTTGGTTTCGTTGCAACCCTTATTTGCTCTACGGGTTTGTTTCTGTTTGTTGTCTTATTGGATGGAACCTTAGCACACGAGTTGACTTCTTTCAGGAAATTTTATACAAACAAGCATCATGATTTGCTTTAAAGACACATTTTCTGACTGTCGAGCAACAAAATGTTTTGGAGTCAGAAAAATTTTCTAGGGTCCTAGAGTGTTCATGAGTCTTTGTATTAGCTTACCTCTAGGTAGTGATTATGACAATGTGTTTTGAGCTATACCTAGATGAGCTTGGTGCAATCATTGTAATGAGGTTTTGCAGGGACAGATTTCTTCTCTTAGGCAAATGATGTGTATTGACTGGTTTTGACAAGTCGTTGTTTCACATAATTGGGAGGGGCAAACGTTCGGTTTTGAAATTTTAGGTCTTTTCAGACTTAAAGCAAGTCGTTTTTGTATAAAACGGATGGGTTTTTGAGTGGTTGTCCTAAACGGTTTATCCAAGATTTGATGGTTTTGTAAGACTTTGTATTCACACTATTTCCTGTTTATTTCCTTAACTATTTTTTAATGCTGCAATGCCAAAACCCTTTGTTGAATCGGAGTCGTACATCAGCATTTTTCTTGACTTTTGTTCAGTTGTTCCATTTAAAGAGTCATTCTTGGTTTTTGGTCTGAACTCGTTGTCCTTTTGATAGAATCAAAAAGATCTTTGGGAAGTTTGTTTCAAATGCTCTTTTTCCTTCTGTAACTGCTATTCTCTGCAAGTATTTAGCCACACTATGTTCCAATTCTGATGTTTATTGTTTGTATTACATCGATGTCATTTTTAAACTTTGGCCTCATACTTTTTTCTTTCAAAAATTGACTTTGTTGCCTGATTTTAAAACATTGTTGATTTGTAGTTCAAGATTAATTACAATGTGCTTGAGTTTTGCAAATCTTTTGACAATGGGCAACAGTCGTTTTGAGGACAAAAAATTTTCAGACTCGAGTAATTGATTTGAGAGTTCAGTTGTCCGGTCATCAAGTTATGTAGCAGGTATAAGGACATTTTTCCATGACATTGTTTCAGCCATTTGGTCAGCCTCTCCTTCATTAATGAATTCAGGTTGCTTAGTATTCTGTTGTCCTGTAGCGAAGATATTGATTTCAGCAGTCGTTTGTACCTCAGCCGTTGGCTCTTCATCATTTATGGGTCTGATATCTGCATCATCAACATGTGCATATTCCTGATCTGCTGCTTGTATCCTGCCTTTTGATTCTGCCCATTGCATGCAATGATATAATGAACTGCATCAATTCATTACTGTATCAGTCTTTTCTTCTGTTGTCGGTTTTGTTTTCATTCACCCTTGTCCATTACTGCATTATATGTTGTGCTCTTCACCAATCTGACATTCTTTTAACAGATTCCATGTGTTGGTTCAGGTGTCCGGAATTCTGGGGAATAGCGCATTCGAGTGTATTGTAGGAAATTGTTGCGTTATCATGTCAACATATTCATCATCCAGAAATTAAACCGTTGACTTGATGCACATCTGAAACTGTGTCTAGAGTACTTTTTAAAAGCAGAATGGATCCAATCTCTTGAAATTCTCGTTGTCAAGTTGCTTTTTGTAGTTGATCCATGTACAAGAAACATGTGCCCGTGATGTCTCCCTAGATCTTGACCAAGGTGTTGCAACATGCGAGTTTTAAAATCCCTCTTCGGTTTTCGACTCTTTTTAAGTCGTAGTTTGAAAGGAACTTGAGTTTTGTGAATGAAGTCGTTGAAAAGATACCATGCATTTCTTTGATTTGTCTTGAAGTAGTTGCATTTGTTGTATTTCTGAATCTGAACACAAAGATAAGGTATCTTTCTTTTCCATTTTATCGTGAATTATGAAGTGTAAAAGATTTGTTGGATCTTTAAGTGGATATTGTGATTGAAGTTGTGGTTTTGTAAGCAATTCCGTTCCGGGATTTTCACGTCTATGATTAAACCGTATGATAAATGGATATTAACGGGGATTTACCAGAATCATAGACAACGTGAATGATATGGTTTGCGGGAATCGCAGCGGCGAAAAAAAAAAATTCCAAAAAAAAAAAAATAAAACTGAAAAAGTGTCAAATTTCTATAGAGGGAAAAAACAAGCTTTTTGGGCTCGACAAAATCCTTAAACCTGCCATATGGGTGGTACAGCGTGCTCCGTCTGTTTTTTCTCTTCGATTTGAGAGCTCACGGCCATGTGGAGAAACGGGAAGTTCACGGATTCAAAAGTTAAGGCGTTTTACTGGAAACCTTTTCGTCTACGCAACTGTTCAAAAAAAATTTGTCGGTCCAAAAAAAATTTGCTCGTTCGATCCTTGATAAATTTTCGCTCGTTCGATCCGCTCGTTCGATCGCTCGTTCGATCGCTCGTTCGATCGCTCGTTCGATTCCTGCTGTTCGATCGTCGTTCGAATCGGTCGTTTGATCGCTCGTTTCGATGGCTGTTCGATCACTCTTCGATCGGTCGTTCGATCGCTCGTTCGATCGCTGTTTCGATTCGGTCGTTTGATTCGTCGTTCGAGCGTGCTTTTCGTTCGATCACTCGTATCGATCTGGCTCGTTCGATCGTTTTCGAGTCGCCTAGTTCGATCGCTTGTTCGAGTCCGCTCGTTCGATCGCTGCGATTTGTCACTCGTTCGATCGTAACGTTTTTCCACTCGTTCGATCGATACGTTTTTCCACTCGTTCGATCGATACGTTTTTCCACTCGTTCGATCGTAGTTTTTCCACTCGTTCGATCGATAACGTTTTTTCACTTCGTTCGATCGTAACGTATTTTTTTTCACTTTTTCCGTTCTTCTCTTCGTGTTTACCGCGTTTCCAACAAGCAAAATGAAGCCACGAAAAAAAAGTATTTTTGCCGAGTGTGAATACCAAGCTGCCGAATTACTATGCTTACCACCACCAAAAAACCCACGCTATCCACCGAGGCGATTGATACTTTGTAGGAACAATTAATGTTCCACTTCATAACCCGAACACGGGAAAACTAACATCTGTTAGTACTGCCTAGTCTCTTTTGTCATTTAAATCAACTTTATCAAACCTTAAATTAGTCCTTAAGTTAGTTTTCACAAGATTTTAAAGTCTAAAATTCAAGTTTAAAGTTTGTTGTAACCATGGTTTACATCTGTGGTGTTTTTAGTTTCTTTGACAACTTATTTGTTTAAGATTTTGATTAGGTAATATTTTGTGTGTTTTCATGCTTGTTTTTAGGTCTCAATGCATTAGAATAGAAGTGGTTAAGTGTGTCATTGTGGTTTAAGTTTTTAGTATAAATCTTTCAAGGTTTTGTTTCAGTTTTAAAATTTAAAAAGCCCTTTTTCAATCATAAATTTAGGTAGGTTAGAATCTGTTTTAAGTTCTAAAATTGATAGCATAAGTAGTTTGTAGTGTAAAGTCAATCTGTTTGAGTTTATTTTGTTTTTTAAAACTCTTTTTCATAGCTTAATTTAGGGTTGCACTTTGTCTTTTAGTTTTTACAAAAAATTAAAAAATTACTAAGCATATACGGAGTTAAACAGTCCTTTTTCATTTGGCTTTTTCATAGCTTATCTGAGTTTCAAACTGCTTTTTATTGGCTGAATCTTGTAGCTTATAGGATAAGCTTAATATGTCCTTTTGGTCTTTAAGCCATAAGGATAGCTTAAGTGGATTAAAAATAAGCTTGAAACTACCCCCTTAGGCTGTTTGGTTAACAGTTTTGGCCATAAAGCTAATTTTGATTTCTGAGCTTATTGCTTATTAGATTTGCTTAATTAGTGTTTATGATTGCTTATTATGTTAGGTTAATAGTCATGGTAGCTTACTTGACTTAAGTTTGAGCTTATTCAAGCTTAAAAGCAAATTCATTTAAGTGTTAAGTATTTTTAGCTTATTTTGATTTTTAGCTGTCTTAGTGCTTTTTAATGCTTTCTAGTTCACTTTGGTTGCTTATTTTTAATTAGAATAGCTTATTAGGTTTAAATGTTCATCTGAGTTTAGCTTATTTGTTAAATATTTGCTTATTGAGTCTTAAGAAAGCCTCACAGTTAGCATAATCTCATTTAGTTAAAATTTTGTAAACTGTCAGTTTAAGTTAGCTTATTTCCAGCTTATCTTTAAGTTTTGTAAAAAAATTCTTTTTTAAAGTTTGTTATATTTGCTTATTTTAAAACTTTTTAAAAAAGAAAACCAAAAAAAATATTTTATAAAAAAAAGGAAGCCACAGGGGTCGAACCTGTGACCTCAACACCACACACTGCTAACTCGCCCTTGGGTCTTTTTCATTATAACTTCACCTTATTTTTCTTTTAGACCCTTTTTGGCTATTAAGCCTTTCGGCCCTATTTTGATTTTTAACAGCTTATTCCAATAAGCTGTGTGAACCATTCTATTTTTCCTAGGCTTAGAATTGTTCAAATCACTTTTCTTGAATTTTTCTGAATTTTCCAATTTAGTTTAATATTTTTAATAATATTTTTAGGATAATTTAGTTTTTAATTCATAATAAATAATATAAAAGTCCAAAAAATATAATTCTCTTTTCTAAAAATTTCTTTTATCATTTAGGACAGTTAGAAATTAAATTTGCATTTGTAAGGTTAAAATTTGATAATTTAGGTTTTAGAGTCGCGTTTTTAATTCCCGTTAACGTTTTTTAGGTTCGATCTTTAATTGCTTTCAATGTTTACTTACGTTTATTTGTTTTTTGCATATTATTAGTATAAATAGAATACAAATAAAAAATCTTGATTATTCAAACACGCGATCACGAACTTAACCTCGATTCTCAATTTACGCCTCGTCGGGAAACGACCCGAGAAGGTTTTTTTGGATTTTACTTTGGATAAAAGTAATCTCTAGAAGCCTTACGGAATACTTACTCTCTCTCATTATTTGATATTTTGGTTATATATTATATATATGTATTAAGCAATTATTATTATTATTATTATTATATATATATATATATATATATATATATATATATAGCTAAAGATGTATCAATGGCGTATCCAACTTTCTTTTCCAATACAGCGTATTCATTCAAAAGATTAATACGGCGTATTCAGATCCATTGAATACGGCGTATTGATTATCTGATACAGTGACAGAACTGGTTTTTCGCATTCGATTTCCGTATATCTGTATTTTATTTCTCCCGAGCCCATCCTACTGATTGTTTATCCCTTGTTTCAGGTAGTACATGACAAGGAGTTCAACAAAAGAACTATTTACGCCATTCAAGGAACTGGAACGAGAATTTCGATCATCTAGGAAGCTTCTCAAGACACTAAGTCTTGACAAATCAAGATCACCTGAATTCAATCTATTTTCTGATTTAGAAGAATATTC
>BQNB010023907.1:1256-61294 GCA_026074375.1 Tanacetum coccineum | reverse complement strand
GTGCCAATATCTCAAAACAATGGAAAATAGTGCAATATGACGGTGAATATATGCGAATCACCCATGAATTAGCATCCTCGCTAATCATGTAAACACGACCTAGCATACCTGCTAGTCGATCACCATGCCCTAGCATTCCCACTAGTCATGTAACAAATTATGTCACTTACGCACCTAAAGGGCCTACCAGCTGGAGCACTATATTAGGGCAGGACCACAAATACACATGGAAAATCCTCGCCAATCACCCTTGACGTGCCAAACACAGTACACGCAAGTAAAATCACATTAGACATGGCAATTTCTTGCCAATCGCCCTTTTTGTGCTAAACACAGTACACGCAAGTAAAATTACATCACATATATTCACATAGCAATCATAAGCACATAATTGTCCCAAAAACAAAACCACGTTTCGCACAGTTTAATTCAAAACAGTTCAAAACACATTTGAGTATCATTTTCCCCCAACGGAAAAACAGTAAAAAAAAATGGGGATACGAGAACTCACCTCAATAGCAAATAATGCAAGCTACACAAATCTCAAACTCAATGCACAAATAATCTCAACGCAAACGCACAGCAGTACCCGACCATGACCTAATCATTTACGACACTTCATTAATGTTTGTATAAAGTTGTCTTATTGTACAAGTATTCATCTTTACTCACACCAAGATTCTCAATCCCATTACAAAACCTTTTTCCTTATCATAAAACCTTTACTCTTTATCTCAAAACCGTTATCCCATAACAAAGCCGTTATCTTTTACCAAAACTGTTATCTCATAACAAAACCGTTATCTCATAAGAAAACCGTTATATTTTATCAAAATTGTTATCTCATAACAAAACCATTATCTTTTACCAAAACCGTTATCTCATAACAAAACCGTTATCTTTTACCAAAACCGTTATCTCATAACAAAACCGTTATCTTTTACCAAAACTGTTATCTCATATTATGGTTGTGTGGTAAATTACTCAAAAACGACTCAAAACACTTGGGCTAACTGTGACATCAACATCATTAATCCAAACATCGATCACCGTTGAAACGGGACAAACGATCAAACAATCCAAGAAAATCTGATGAGAAATAAGTGGGAATTCGAAGATCGAAAATAAACGAATAAACATCTCCGCGATGTTAAAGTATACATATACTTAAATATATTTATAATAATAAAATAATTATATTTTATTATTTTCGTCTCTTTATCGGCTATAAAGATAATTATAAAACCTTGTCATTTTAACATAACCATGCTTGATCGTTAAATCTCGACACTTAAAGTTTATCAAAAGTCATGTTTCGCCCTTTAACTGAATCAACACAAAATAAGTTTTCACAATATTTTTCTAAGTGTGGGATTTTTTACAAAATTTCGGCATGACCCGTTCGTTTATACAACATTTTTCATGATTTTAAAATCTCAATTCTAACACTTTTCCAAATCCTCAAATCCAAACATTTTTCCCAATTCTTGCTACCTTCCGACCAAACGCCAAATTCTATATCTCAAAAATACTTTAACAAAATGCATTTTCTTCCATCGACTTTTAATATTGACACGAAACATGTTTCACTTTAAAAACCCTCTTTAAATGTATTAAACCACTAGTTTTCGCTTATTGGGCCTTAAGGCCCAATAGAAGTCCAAAACACATTTTATAAGTTTTCCATAATCCGTTTTAATATTTTAAGCCTGAAGCCAAAATATAAGTCCAAAATATAAGCTTAAAAACCATTATAAGCTATAAGCCAACAACAAGCCGAAACAATATAAACCAAATTTGATTATAAGTCGTCAAAAAAGTCGAAAGATCCTCTGATTCTGATTCTACTTCTACTTCTTCTTCTATGAAGCTACATCACAGTTTCTGAATTCGCTTACAATACGGATTTTGGTTTGGAGGAAGTTGATTAAGAAACTTCGACAAAAAGAAGTAGATGAATAAAGTTGTGTGAAGACATGCAGTGTAAACTGGGGGGAAGCTAACTTAGTTTATACAAGTTACATTGTATCGTCTGCAAGTAATGGAAAGATTTAAGCTGGAGCACTTATATTTGTACTTGTAGGATACATTGTAAGTACTTCCATATGCCACCACATTGGGGAAAGATTGTTAGGATTAAAAATGTGATGTCTATATGGAAATTACATTAGTTTCTATATAGTCTTAAATACAAGGACTAGAAATGTAATTAGCCTAAAGATAGATTTTGTTTAGACTATAAATACCCCTTCTAATCTTCCTTAGAGGGGTGAACCTCATAATTGTAATTTTCACTAATCATTCATTAATAAATCAATTTCTCTCTCTAAAATGGATTTTATATATTTCCATCATCCCGACCTCTCGAGATCGTGAATCGAGATTTCTCACACAACCCACTATCGATCTTTTAACCCTGTGTTCTTGGTAATCTTTAAAAATCAATGTCTTTTTGTTTCTTGTTGTTGTTCGTCCGAAATAAAAAGGGAGAGAGAAGAGAGATATTTTTTTTGTATGATTTCAAATGAGAATGAAAAATGTTGAGGTTATGAAAAATGTTTTGTACCATGCATGGCAACCAAAGCTAAAAAAAGCCTTGTTGTCTCCTCCTTGTACACGTCCCAAATGGGATCCTAGGGGGTCTCGGGTTTATCTTTTCGTGTCGGGATCACTTAAAAGTTCAAGGTTTGATGATTTACAGCGTTACCCAAGTTTTATTAATATTCATATTACGTTTAAAATCAATTTTCCATAAATCTAGGTTATTTATACGACACATATCACCTTAATCTGCTACAAAAATTCTATTTAGACGCTGTCGGCCGGGTCCGAACCGAAAACACGAATTATTGTTAAAAACTCAACCGAACCATCCTCACAAGTGTGAAAACATTTTAAATTCCCAAAATAAGCTTTGTCAAAACCAACTTGCTCAAAATTTACACTTTATTGACCGTTACAGTCTTTTACCGAATTTCACGAAAATGACCGTTTTCTGACAACTTTCAATTCACACACCAACGATTTACCTTTTAAACCAACGTCTTCTAAATCATAAATTTATTAAATAAATAAGCTCATTACACACTTCTGAATCACTTAAACTTATACCCAAACAGATTGTCGTGCTGGTACGCGTTGCATGACGATTTTCAGAAAATCACAGGAAAGCTTCCCGGAATTACTTAAAATACCAACCAAATACTCCGAAATGGAACGACGAATCAAAAGTGATTCTCTCCCGCAATTCAAGGCTCCATCAAACTCCCGGTTAAACCATAACCGTTTTACGCAAAATAGTCAACTGAAGTCAACTTTTCAGCTTTCATCCGGAAAACTAACAAGATCAAAAGACTTCAAAATACGAAATTATAATATTTTATAATACTTAACCCTGGGCAAATTACCGGTTATCACAGTCTAACCCCCTTAAAAGGAATTTCGCTCCAAAATTCAACTTAAATCATCGAATCACAACATTGACAGGAAATTCTATTCCTCGACGAATCACATCAAATCACTAGGGTTTAGTCTTTTCAAGCAAGGTTTCTTCTAATTCCTCTAAAGACTAAGCTTTTCCACAGTCCAATTTCTACATTTTCTCATGGTTAATCTACGTCCGTTCACACAACCACGATAGTATTTCCTACTATCTCCTTAATTTCACATTTTCTTCAAACTTAGGTCTCACAGTCTCAGTCGAATGTCTGAATACGATCCAGTCCTTGACGTGACGACTATTCTATCATAATTGGCACCGCCAAGATTTTCGGTTATTCAACCAACGGAACTAACCCTATAGGGTATGTGTCCTACATAACACGACTCACACTCTACTTTCTCAAGAACGTCTACGGTTCTTTTGCCAATACTCACTCAAAATTTCCAAGTAAACCTTACTTGGTCAAACACTCCCGGCTCTACCTTTCTAGGAAGACCGTTTCATTGTCTAACCCTCATCATTGTTTGCTTTAAACTTTTTCCAAATCAATCATACTCAACGAGTACCTTAAATCTCACTTCACTTAGATAGGTCAAGATACCTCTCAAAAGCTTATACAAAAAAAGTATAATCAGGTTTCAAATTTAATTACTAAAATTCCTTCCAACTTTCCTCGTGACCTATTCACGGTCTTTCACCTTTCTATTAGCCTTTCTAACGAAACGGTATATACGACCAACTCGAATATATTTCAAGTTTATGGAATATACCAACTAAATCATACACTAACCCTCACAAGAAATGGGTGTCCGCCCTAACACGAGCGACTAATCGTAACACAACTACGCACGGGAAACTGTGCTCTCAAGCACTGATCTTATCCATCCAACCGGTAATAACACAAAATACTGCTAACCACAAAAATCAAACAAAATTTCCTTCACTATCATAAAAACAATTTCAATACAAATCATCTAACGACTAGTAAGGATTGGTCATAACTACCACTATTCGAAAAAGAAACTTTTCTAATCATAATACCGACACTAACTGACGCTACTCGGTTTAGTGATATGCACAAACTACTAATCAAACCCCATACATCCTACACATCTCCTCTGGGCTCCTGCCCTCTCTTCATACTATCAACAATCTCAGCCAAATCCAACCGCGCATGCCTCTCCTCTGCGATCTGTAATCGTAACTCTCGGTTCTCCATTTGCGTATCACTAATGGCATGCCACAGAGCTGCGCTCTATGCATCCTCTAACCTGCCCACGACTCCAAGGCTAACACTGGTCTCCAAATCGCTCCAAAAGTCACTGCAACCCTCTCCTGCTCATGCTCTAGACTCCTAAATAGATATCTCTAGGAAAAGATCTCATCCCTGACTGCCCCTGACCTAGTAAAAAACTCCCCTATATCCATATCATATCTCTTAAACAAAGCAGGTGATAACTCCCCTAGTCGTACCATATGGTCATGAATCAACCCTCCATGCATCTCAACCCGGGCTCCCAACTCAGTTAAAAATCCCTCAGCCTCAGCAGTAGCGAGTGAAGCTATAGGCGATGGAACGGTCAGTGGTATCACGGGTGATAAAATAGGTGAAGGAATAGGAAGTGAACCAGACGACCACTCGGGAGATGGCGGTGTCTAAACAGGTGGTGCTGGAGGTGGGTAAGCAGGAACATCAATGTAAGCTCTACCATCCTCTGGGTCTATCCATGTAGTGAGTGTGGGCTGCCTAAGTGCCGGCACTCTCTCTAGTGTCTTAGGCTCTGGTACAGATCCAGAACTCTAACCAACCTCGAATACACTAGGCATCCGACCCTCCCCCAATGTTATCTTTCGACGTCTCAATGCCCTATAACCCAATCTTAGAGGCTCACCCACGACTGTCTCCACAATTGGCGCTGCCCGCTGCTGACCCTCGGGTACAGTCGCATCCCCTTCTAAACCAAGACTCTCAACTCTCATATCGGAACCCTCGTCCCCCGCAGCAAGACCCTCGTCCCCTGCAGCAGAATCCTCATCCTCTGCAGTAGGACCCTCGTCCTCTGCGTCCTTGCTTTTACTGTCAAAATCCGAACTCTCCTCTATCTCCTTGTCCTCCTCTTTATCATCCTCCTCCTCACCATCCTCCTCCTCACCATCCTCTACTAACTCATACCTACCCCAATAATGCTTCCGTGAAGTAAGGTTTGGTGGTGATGATGATGGTGAACTCTCGTAAGAGGACCTAAACCTCTTACAAAACGCTGAATCGGACACAGTTGCCACCTCTGCTATACTAGCAGAGAGGCCAGGTGACATCGCAGGTGGAACACGCACGGCCATACGTGCTGTCCTATGGATAAATGGAACCAAGGTGGGGGAAGCATGGGTAAGTGGGTGATCTGGTGAAAGTGGTACGGTGAAATTTGATGACGTGTGTCTCACACCGGACGTGTTAGAATCTACTGAATCCTCAGCATGACGTGTGGTTGGTGTACTATCAGGTAGTAAAGTGGGTGATGCTACAGTTTTGGGTGACTCAGGTATCTTAATCTCAACTAAATAGGCATGCCTAATATCCTCATAAGGATCCTCAAGAAATGGTATGGGCACTCAGGGGCTCTGAGCTCCGTCAGCGTGGGTGGAATTCTCTGGGTCAACAAACACTAGGGTAGACATCCTGTGATAACACGATAAAAGGGTATACATATTTCATAAAATATCATTATCCAAATTAACAGCATCATTATGCTTATATATACAAATCATCATAGTGTTCAAAATTAGACATTCATAACCATATATACATATATATATCCTTATATATATATATTAAATATATCGAAAAGAATACGAACAATCAAAATAAACAACAGTCCAGGTTCGTTACCAAACCAGGATCTTCTGGTCATCGACATGAGACACATATATCCACAAAATCATGATCCTTAATTCATATAGCTTCCTGTAACTCTTTCACTAAAAAATATCAAGGGAACATGCACTACTCTTAGGCAAGCACGACCAACATCAATCAATCATCATCGCTACCATGATAATTTTACTTACATTCTCAAGGCATCGCACACTACTACTACTAAGGCAGCATCGCAATCCTAAAAATTAAAATGATCTCAAACTCAACACCCGCAAGTGTTCTCATCACTTTACATCTTATCATTTTTAGGTGGTCTCATCGCTCACACATCCCTTCCATCCTCTAACATAACTTTAGAAAACTAACCCCATCATTTCATAGTCCTTCATGAATTAAGCATAGTTGATCAGGCTATACGTAATTTAGGAAATACCGTGAACTGCTCGGGCTAGTTGACTTTCGTCATGTTTGAGGTTTTACTAAAAACAGACTTTGGTTATAGTTGCGTTTTTATTTTATTTTATAAAAACCGGCATCCTCTATAACCTTGGCTCTTGATACCAATCTGTCAGACCCCGTCAGTGGCGGAAACACGGGATGCGACGATACCATTCATCGCACAAGATACAAGATCATACACTTTACAATTTACAAAGAAATAAAACTTGGGTTTACATAAATTTTGCAAGATAAGACTTGACAATAAAATAAACAAAACCCATCTTGACCCAATCCCCTTGGGTTACATCTTTGCTCTTCCAACATCATTCATATACCTTTAATTGACACACTTGAAAATGATCCTCGAAAACGTCAACAATAATGTTGGTGAGCTTGTAGGTTTGACTTTAAACCCAAAAGTTGTGCCAATATCTCAAAACAGTGGAAAATAGTGCAATATGACAGTGAATATATGCGAATCACCCATGACTTAGCATCCTCGCTAATCATGTAAACACGACCTAGCATACCCGCTAGTCAATCACCATGCCCTAGCATTCCCGTTATTCATGTAACAAAGTATGTCACTTACGCACCTAAAGGGCCTACCAGCTGGAGCACTATATTAGGGCAGGTTCACAAATATACATGGTAAATCCTTGCCTATCACCCTTGCCGTGCCAAAAACAGTACACTCAAATAAAATCACATTAGATATGGCAATTTCTTGCCAATCACCCTTGTCGTTCTAAACACAGTACACGCAAGTAAAATTACATCACATATATTCACATAACAATCATAAGCACATAATTGTCCTAAAAAAACCACGTTTTGCACAGTTCAATTCAAAACAGTTCAAAACACATTTGAGTATCATTTTCCCCTAACAAAAAAACAGTAAAAAAAATAGGGCAACGAGAACTCACCTCAATAGCAAATAATGCAAGCTGCACAAATCTCAAACTCAATGCACAAATAATCTCAACGCAAACGCACAGCAGTACCCGGCCACGACCTAATCATTTACGACACTTCATTAATGTTTGTACAAAGTTGTCTTACTGTACAAGTATTCGTCTTTACTCACACCAAGATTCTCAACCGCGTTACAAAACCTCTTTCCTTATCATAAAACCTTTACTCTTTATCTCAAAACCGTTATCCCATAACAAAACTGTTATCTTTTACCAAAACTGTTATCTCATGACAAAACCGTTATCTTTTACCAAAACCGTTATCTCATAACAAAACCGTTATCTCATAATAAAACCGTTATCTTTTACCAAAACCGTTATCTTTTACCAAAACCGTTATCTTATATTATGGTTGTGTGGTACATTACTAAAAAATGACTCAAAACACTTGGGCTAAGTGTGACATCAACATCATTAATCCAAACATCGATCACCGTTGAAACGGGACAAACAATCAAACAATCCAAGAAACTCTAACGAGAAATAAGTGGGAATTCGAAGATAAAAAATAAACGAAACATCTCCGCAATGTTAAAGTATACATATACTTAAATATATTTATAATAATAAAATAATAATATTTTATTATAAAACCTTGTCATTTTAACATAACCACGCTTGATCGTTAAATCTCGACACTTAAAGTTTATCAAAAGTCATGTTTCGTCCTTTAACTGAATCGACACAAAATAAGTTTTCACTATATTTTTCTAAGTGTGGAATTTTTTACAAAATTTCGGCATGACCCGTTTGTTTATACAAAATTTTCCAAGATTTTAAAATCTCAATTCTAACACTTTTTCAAATCCTCAAATCCAAACATTTTTCCTAATTCTCGCTACCTTTCGACCAAACGCCAAATTCTATATTTCAAAATTACTTTAACAAAACGCATTTCCTTCCATCGACTTTCAATATTGACACGAAACATGTTTCACTTTAAAAATCCACTGTAAACGTATTAAACCACTAGTTTTTGCTTATTGGGCCTTAAGGCCCAATAGAAGTCCAAAACATATTTTCTAAGTTTTCCATAATTCGTTTTATTATTTTAAGCCCGAAGCCAAAATATAAGTTTGAAAACCCTTTTAAGCTATAAGTCAATAATATTCCATAACCAAAATAAGCCGAAACCATATGAACCGAAATCAATTATAAGCCGAAACCCAAAATGTACTTTGACAAAATTATAAAAATACCACCACAACCAAAATATTTAAACTTTCGACCCTTGTTTCCTTTTGTTCGAGTTTGACGCAAGCAAACACCTATTTTTTACACTTTTCGTTTTCAAGTATTGATTTTTATGATGATCAACTTGTACAACTAGTATTAAGACACCACAATTAGCATAGAAGTACAACCTAAATCAAATTTAGAAAATTTACAACTTTGACGAGTTTGGTTCGATTTTGACGCAAGAGAAAGAGACCCAAAAACATTTTTCTATAACCCGCGTCTATCTAATATCAACCCACTATTGATTTTTTAACCTCGTGTTCTTAGTAATCTTCAAAAATCAATGTTTCTTGTTTCTTGGTGTTGTTCGTCCGAAATAGAGAGGGAGAGAGAAGAGAGATATTTTTTTGTGTTTGATTTCAAATGAGAATGAAAAATGTTGAGGTTATGAAAAATATTTTATACCATGCATGGACAACCAAAGCTAAAAAAGCCTTATTGTCTCCTCCTTGTACATGTCCCAAATGGGATCCTAGGGGGTCTCGGGTTTATCTTTTCGTGTCGAGATCACTTAAAAGTTTAAGGTTTGATGATTTACAGTGTTACCCAAGTTTTATTAATATTCCTATTGCATTTAAAATCACTTTTCCATAAATCTAGGTTATTTATACGACACATATCACCTTAATCTGCTACAAAAATTCTATTTAGACGCTGCCGGCCGGGTCAGGACCGAAAACATGAATTTTTGTTAAAAACTCAACCGAACCATCCTTACAAGTGTGAAAAGTGAAGGGAAGAAAAAAAAATAAAATCAAGTTAATGACGACACATGTACGAACTTATAACGAAACACCGTCTGATATCATATGTGCGCGAGAACTCTTCTCACAAATCATGTTATACGTTAGTCTCTCCTGTGGTTGTTCGTAACCGAAATAGAGAGGGAGATGAGAATAGGAATAGTTTTTTTTGGTGTACATGCGAGATCAATGGAGACATGGAAAAGATGTAAGAGTTCTAAGGCAAATGTCTTGTGAAACATGGCAACTACGGACGAAAGCGCAGGAAAAGCTAAAAAACAAATAGCCTTGTAGACTCATATACCTCGCTACAAGTAAAGCGAGACCACAAAGGAGTGATCCCTATGAGGGTCTCAGGAGTTTAATCTTTTCGGTGTCGGGACTCACTAAAGTTCAACTGATACGATATGACAGCGGTTAAACGATAGGCACCAAGTAAGTATTTGCAGAGAGAGTTCTTACACATTGCGGTACTCAAAACACGTGAGTTACCACTAAGCGAGCTAGAGTTAGATTTAAATAAAAGCGACAGGACAATACACAGGCATTGACAACGGACATGACACAATCAGTAAAACGATTGTCTAACAATTACAAGACGACTGGCGCGCGCACAGGAGTCCAAAGGTCACAGGGGACACGACAAGACAATGAATTTTCTGTTAAAAATCAAAACCAAACCATCTTACAAGTAGTGAAAACTTTTTAAATTCCCAAATAAGCTCTGATCCAACAACTGCACAAAATTTACTACACGTAACGACTGTTACACGTCTTTTACCCCGAATTTCACGAAAATGACCATGTTTCTGACAAACTTTCAATTCACACACCAACACGACTTACGTCTTAAAACCCAACGTCTTCTAAATCATGAATAATTAATATAATGAGCTCATTAACACTTGGTAAAAACCTTCCGAATCACTTAAACTTTTTCCACAAACAAACTAACTGTCTGTGTTGTTACGCGCTGCTGACGATTTTCAGGAAATCGACGGAAAGCGATCCGAAATTATTAAATAGGCGCAACCAAATACCTCTGAATAGAAGACAAATCAAAGAGTGATTCTCCTAACTAGAATTTTCTAAGACTCCATTAAACTCCCGGTTAAACCGTAACCGTCTTACGCAAAATAGTCAACTGAAGTCAACTTTTCAGCTTTCATCAGGAAAACTGACAAGATCGAAAGACTTCAAAATACGAAATTATAATATTTTATAATACTTAACACTGGGCAAATCACCGGTTATCACAGTTTGAGGTGGAACTGCAGGGAGCTCAGGAAAATTGTGAAGCTAAGGTAATTCAGGAGAGTAACGATCATGCTGCAGTGGCTCAAAGAAAGTTAAAGGTTAAACAACTTAAAGGAAAAACAAACGCGGACTCCTTGGTGAATAAGCAGGTACACAATGGTGCAAATTTAGGGGCAGTCATTTGGAAAACCAAAGTACCAGGTCAAGAGGGTGCAGAGGGTAATGCTGCTGAAAGGTATAGAGGTGACAATAATATGGCTGCTTTAGGAGTTGCTACAGTGATAGAAGAATATGCACATGACTCATTGACTTTCAGGGATGCAGTTTCTTATGAGGTGATTTCCAAGTGGATATCTGTAATGAAAGAAGATATGGAAACTCGGTCTAGTATGTGTATGCTAAGCAACGGTTTCAAGCGAAGCAGTGACGACAGTAACATATATTATTGGAAGTTGCACATGGTATCTTTGTATATCTATTCCTCTATATAGATTATATGGGGTTTACATGCAAAAGCAAGGTTGAGATTTGGGTTACCAAGGGTTTGCTGGATGAAGCAAAGGATATTATACTTGGCATGGAGATCTTCAGGACTCTGAGTGGTAATACTCTGAGGGTATCATGATTCAGGTTTTCCTACGGGATGTCGGTTTAGATATTGTTGGGTGGACACTCTACGTTGTCGTTAGAGGGTGGTCTGTCATGGAATCGTGATAAAGAAAAGAAGAGTAAGGGGTCATGAGTATATAACACTTACTGAAAAATTGAAGGAGGATACATGGCTAAAGGGACTCTCTACAGAGTCAGGATTTGAGCTGAGGTTAGTAGCGGGTATTGCTACTTGCGCCTTGACGAAGGTGGTCCTCAGTCCGAGGTTCCAGCATTGGTTGAAGTTGTTGCATATCGGAGAAGGCTTACTATTATCACTAAGGTGGAAATTGTTAGAATATTAGTGTGTAATAGTTTGGATATAAGTTTAGGGGGTTATTTGTAGTTTAGCTCAAACTTAAGGAGGTTAGTCATGTATTAGGAAATTTCCTAACCTCCTCAATTGTAGATTCCTTGTTCAACAAGGATTAGGTTTCTCCTACTTCATTCTCTATAAATATAGATGAGGGGGTGAGGTTTATTTGTACCTTCTTTTCTTGCTCTCGTTTAATAAACGTTTGAGTGTAAATATCCCGTGTGTGTGTTGGTGCCACTCGGCTTTAAGGGATCACAACCCGTTGCCGAGGTCTTTAGAGTAGTTCTTGATTTCGTGATTCCGCTCTAGAAACCGGTTTGTTGGATATCTTCAAACAAATCATGACATATTCTTGTTATAGTATAATGCCTGTCACCAAGTGATAAATGATATAAAGATGCTTAAGGGTAAGTCACCCCTCTCCGTACCTATGGAGGCCTGCCATGCAGTTGCAGACACTTTTACATGATATGAAGTTGAGGGATATGCTACCATCATCTATTACTACAATATCATATAATGTGGTGTTAGAACTAATGAAGTTTTTATTAACAAATTTTTGTGCTGTGTTTGTCCCACATATGTGGGTGAGGGAAATGAAACTGAGTTTATAAGGACAATTTCACTTAAAATGTTCAAAGCATATTGTTCAAAAAAATATTTCTATTATTTGAATCTCATCTAAAATGCTTTTTTGGCACTTGTAACCAACAATCGTCTTGATTCATGTTAACCCCCAAACTATGGGTATAACCGGATGTTCACATACGACTTTATGTACTTCAAGTAAGGTTTTATTATTAAAGACGAGAAGAAATTAGTTGGATACCTAAAAATGTCTTCATTATGTAGGTAACCTACTGTAAGGACGATGATTAAAATATCCTCAAACTGCCAATGATATTAGTTCTACTAATACAATGGACCTTGTTAAGATATTTGAGGATGATAGATTCACTGGAGGTTTGTTCGACTCAATCGCATGTTAGTGTGGTTCCTTAATAATGGTGTGCATCGAATCCAATCACCATAATCTTTTGTCTTTGCTAGATTTGACGTCTTCAGCCACTAATTACTACATACATATTAACTTATTCTAACAGGTAAATTAATTAGTGGCCCATTTTAAAGAATTATAAGTGCAAAGGGAATTTCAAACTGGCCGGTTTTAAGAACTGAGTCGATATGAATATGTCATATTACAGAAAATGCGATGAGTAAAAGGGAATTTAGTCCATCACCTCCAAGATGGATACATGTGCAAAGTAATCATTAAAATTTATAGATGTCCCATTTGCTAAGAATGTAATGATTTACATGCGATTATTTGTTGTCTATTTTCCTGCCCAACATGTTACCTGTCCTGTGTCGTATGTTATGGAAAAATAATATATATACCTTGGTTGCTACATAAAGCATCATCGGTGGGTTATAAAGGCCGTGATACAACTAACATAATTCAAAGCACTGTTGTATGTTGTTATAGATTATCTTCTTCAGAGTTAAAACACTGAAGAAATACAGATTCAGTTCATGTACGATTAGAGCGGGTCAATTGCAAGGGTAAATATGACCGGCTCAAGTTCAGACACTTATTAATTTTGGACCTTTTAGAGTTCTAGCCTTAGAGGGCACGTTATATGCAGTCGGAATATTCGGAACAAGAATCACATGGCACCAAATAGCATAGGCAGTTTTGTCCGGTTGTTAAACCCAAATTATAACAATTTGACAGTAATTTTACATATTAACCCAAGTTTACCAAATTTCCTATATTTCTTTGATTCGCGTGATATCCATGATTTTGTTAATTCACATGATTACTTAGTCGATTTCGTATTATCGGCTATAACTAACAAGATTTATGTGGATCTGCCATAAATAGCCGACCCTTTAAATCTTATGAGTCTAAAAAATGAAATAATGCATCGTTTAATTTCATACTTGTGCCGGTCTACATGTGTACTACTCTGTTCCACGTCAACAGTGCATTTAAACTTGAATTGATTTTGCGTATTTTAGTCTTATTTCCAAGGAACTTTGCTAAGAGACTGGTATTACCGTTTGAAAGATGAATCCACTCCTTTGGATGCGTATTTTATTTTAAAAAATATTTTTTTCAAGCTTTAAATTTATAAAACTCGATTCACCTGTAACATTTCGTATTTTCAGATTATTTACGACGTCATCTATTTTACTAATTTTTTTGTACGCGTTTACTTTTAATTCTTATTATATAGTAAAATCGCGTAAACTAAAAAGCAACAATTAACGTAAACGGACATCAAAAGAATTAAAGTTTTCGTCAAGCAAGCAATATATTATTTTTACGAAAGTAATAATCAACTTTTTATATTTTATTTTTATTGGTTGCGTAAAACGTTTACGTTTCGCAATTAAATACATTTAGGCATACCCGGAACCACCAAAACTTTTTTACGCTTCAACAAATACCCACAATTATACCCAATTACCCATAATTTGAAAAAGCACATCACAATTGAGTCCATAGACCGGATAAGTAAAAAAAATACAAGAAAATATCTTAAATCTTGCACCTATATTTGTACAACACAATCTCCAATAAAACAAAAGAGAATTTCAAGTAAAAAGCCAGCCTAGACCATTTTTCTTCCATGTTTTACATTTACTTCCCCATGTTCCTTGTCTTTCTTGCCTTTTTGTTTTGTTTCTATACTTTACTAACTCAAGATATTTATATAAGTCTTGCATACTACAACTAGAACACACTCATCTCATTTTTATAAGTGTAAAACACAGAAAATCTCTCCCTTTGTCCTCCTTTACCACGGCTCACACCAATAAACACACCCAATTCATACAAAATTTTATTACACATTTACATACATTTCCTACAACTAGATCAAGATGTCTAAGAAGATTTGAAGGCTTGGTTAAGTCTTTACAAGTGTTAAGCAGAAAAAGGAAATTAGGGTTAAGGGGTTTCAAATCTTTCAAGCTTGGTTTATAATCTAAACAAGGTTTTTAGATTGTGTTGGTTAATCATATTACATCACCATAAGGTTACCTAAAACCCATTATGTCTTACATATATCATTTTTATGTGTATATAAGTTCTATGTAGTGAAATCACCATTAAGATGCTTTTAAACATGTAAAATATATTTTTGCTTGTGATTATAATTTTGTACACTTATTAATGTGTTATGTGGTTAAATATATTATGGTATAATGGCTTGTGAAAACTTGTGGTATTTTATTAAGTTGAAAAAGTATATAAAACAAGTTTATATATATGAAAACCTAATTATTATTAAGGGGTTGTTTTGGTTCGAAATTCAAAAAATGGATTTTATGTTTTATAAAAATAGTACGTCTCATGACGATTCCAAAAAGGTAAGAAACTCGAAAAACCGATTTATAACAAAGGAGATACGACGATTACAAGTTTACGATAATTAATACTTTTATAAAAAGTTACTGTTCATAAGGGACTTTATTTTTGTAAAAACATCATAAATAAATAGAACATTTAATTACGAGAACGTGCTCGAAAGAATCGCTAAAAATGGAGTTAAAATGAATAAGTTACGACATTTACGATAACTAAATCTATAAATATATATATATATAACTGTTATGAACGGTAAAAATCACTATTCATCAGAAAAATCAGATTTTAAAAATGTTATATTTTGATAACTCGTCTTAATACGAAGGCGTGGACGTAAGAAACGAAAGAAACGGACTTAAAACGAGAAAGTTACGCCAGTTTTACTAAAGTATACTTATAAACGTTTTTACTTTATAAATATGATTTCACTAAAACGATTAGATGGTGATGTAGCTATATAGAATTATATGTGGTATTAGTTAATCAAAGTACTATATTACTAGGGAGTTTCATAATGAGGCCTCTTCGGGGTGGCGTATCGACGAGTTGTTGGATTTACGATTTAAAGTGTCCTAGCTCCTCATACGTCACTACATGACCTCTTAATTATGATAGCCCGAACGATAGTATGATGAGCTATACGACCTATAAATAATCAAAGTGTTTAGTACTTATACGACCTATATTGGATTAGGTTGCATTCGATCGTAAGCGTGACGCATTTTCTATTGTGAATACTTGTTGATTACCATTCACTCGAGGTGAGTTCATAGCCCCCTTTTTACTACGTGATTGTTTTACAAAATCTACGGGGTGAATTACATTGCTTGTTTTACTATTGGACACAAGTGTTTTTCTAAGTGTTTTCAAAGTGTTTACAAAGTGTATGCTATCCAGATTACTGCCTGAATATTATTGCTAAGTTACCTTATTGCCGTGAAGTCCCTATTTATCATGAACCGTTAATTGCTATTGTAGTAAGCGCGAGTGTTGTGGATAGATCTATCGGGACTGACAATCCCCACCTTTCCTTGGGTCACTAGTTTGATCAAGGTGCATTTAACATTGAGAGGTGTTAGGTTGTTGGCAAGCATCCTATATTCTGATTGGGGCACAAATCTAGTTAAGGCTTCGGGGTCATGAGCTTAGTGCAATAATAAATGTTTTGGACTACTGAATGTGTTTCAGAGTCTACTATTACTTCGATCTTGTGGTCCACCCTTTTTACCGATAAACCTATGATTTCACTCAACCTTTGTGTTGACTTTTAGCATGTAATTTCAGGTCCTAGGGTATGAAGATTGGACGGGAGCCGTGACGGATATCAATGAAGATGGATTCTGTGTTTATCTATATTCAATGCAACTTTTATTATCTTTAAAAACTTAAGTCATCTTTTGGTATTATGAAGCTTTTGTTTAATTAAATATGTACTTGAAATGTTTATGACTTTTAAAACATATGGGACCTAATGTATGAACTCTGATATTTTGCTATGGCATCGAATGAAATCTTATCTTAAAACGTCCATTTAAGGTCGTTTCCTATATCTTGATTGTTGTACTTTGACGTAGCACCCCATTGTTACCATTCCGCTGCTACCTGATTTTGGGGGTGTTACAGATGGTACCAGAGCCAAGGTTATAGGGAACTGGGTCATTTTCAAAACCTAGTCTATAACCACAAAGTTTAAAGGTTTTCTTTTCTTTCATTTTTAAATACAGAATCCTTCATCGCTATCGACAATAGCATTTAGCAAGTAATCATGCAAATACCTAGTTTGAACAAGTATAAATTAGAACTATTTCACATAATGTTTGGCAAACAAACATGTGTGAAATAATACTAAAGGGTCCTAGTGAGCAATACATAAGGAAATGCTCACAAGTTTAATTAGTGTTGTTGTAAAATTATGGCTTTTACTAAGTGAGCATGCAAAGGCCTAGTTTATACTAAGAACAAAATCATTTCATATAGCAAGTAGCAATCAATTATCTATATTTGTAATTGAGAATATCAAGAAGCAATTGACAGGAAACATATCAATATGAAGACAATCTATTAGGTGTAGTATAATAGAAAGATATGTTAATTGGAAAATAGGTTTCAATATCATCAAATGAGATTTATGTTGAAATCCTAGTGTATGCCTAAATGCAAACAAATGTGGAGTAAGAATTATTTCGACTTTAATAACGTTAAAAACCTAAGAAATGTTCAAGTACTCCTTGTTCAATCAAGAGTATCGAAAATTTATATTAGATTATATCCTTTTGACAAACAAGTTAGAGGTCTTTATGCATGATTAAAAAAATGTTTTTAGCATATCTCAACAATGTATTAAAATAGATTTTCATGTACTCCTAGTTGTGAGAAGGATTTAGAGAAAATAGATTGGGCGAGAGTGGGAGAGAAGCCGGGAATTTAAGATACTTTAGGGATGTATGATTTAGTGAGAGAGATATCGACGGCGGTTGCTTTCGGCATTTTTATCACAATAGATGTTGTCGATTGACTTGTTAGTGATTGCCCCTAGCGTATTTTGGATAATTAGATGATTTGATGTTTTGATTTTGAAGGTTATATGGTGAAAGGATTTTGATGTGGTTTTTGGTGCATAAGATTCCGATATGTGAGTTCTTGAGAGTATTTTCCCTTCCCTTTTAGTTCGTGCTCATCCGGACATAAATTTTGGAATAAAAGGGAAAAATGAAGAAGAATAAAGACGTAAGCGATGAGCTTGACAATGTCAAGACGAATGATGGTTAGCATACAACGAACTTCATCCACGAAGTTATGTAGCTTTTCTCGAGTATTGTGAATGTTCATAGAACAATCACACGACGAGGTATAAGGTTATCTTAAAGGTAGTAGCAGAAAAGGTGGACGGAAAATATTAACCATCTATTTAATAATAGAGGCATGATTAAGGTTTTTTTTTGTGAAACGAGTTTGACATAAATAAAGAGTGACATTTTAATTTGCATTTCGCCAATAAAGATTACTTTAAATATTTCGATGGAAAATAATTAAGTTGTCAGTTTATCGAAATATATTTAATTAGTAACATGACAATTAAATAGATAATGACACGTTTACGAAACTTTTTGGTAGTTTTTGATTAGTTTTCTATCACTAAGATGCGCTGGGCAAGTTTGATCATATGGTGATAAAAACATCGTACATTCTAGGGGGTGAGGAGACTAACGGGGAAGTGGAAAGTAATTAGTCTTAGATGGTATATAAGAGAGCTACAAATCTACTTATGTAGAAACTTGTAAGATCTTTGTCACATGACGGTAGATGTTAGCTTTTAGCTTTTGGAAAAGCGTTTTAACATATGTTGTTAAAAGGCTTGAATATGAATTTTCGGATATGACCTTTAACGTTTGCGATTGTATGTTAAAGATACTTGAATATTTCGGATGAAATATTTAAGTTGTCAAACCTACTTTGAGGAGTATTAGATTTGAATCTAACTTTTCTTTGACGAAAGAAACTAAGATCATTTGTGTAATAGTAAGGAGAAAAGGTGAACGAGAGTGATGTGTTTGGTATAAAATTCGACAGCATGGGGCTGTTTGGATTTTTCCAGATAGGCGGTCCCCTTAATTAATTAAGGGGGCCGCCCATTTTACACGGCCGGTCCCCTTAATTTTAAGGGGGCCGCCCTCTGAGAAAAAAAAAATTCTTTGATTTTTGGCCAGTTTTTGTGAGAATGATTATTGACAATTATTAATTAACCCTTTGTTTAATTAAAAAGTTTCTTTGACTATTTCGGACGAGATAATCAAGACGTCAATTCGAGAGGTGATTTAGAGATGAAATTTCTTGCAAGAAGGAGGGATTAATTTCTTCAAAAAGACAATTAGTATATTCGATTTGAGATGAGACGAGAATGGATAGCGAAGATAAAATAATAAGACGTAGTTTAAAAATTTTCAAAAAAGTCTTATTCCGATAGAGTGGATGTGGTTGACAGGATTCGAGGCGGACCGTCGAGGTCGAAGGGAGTTTGTTTCATCCATAGTGTGTCTATGATCTTCATGCGACTAATCCTACTTCTATGTTAATTGTTAACCACTAGCTTGCTCTTCTTCGTCTACGTGAGTTTGCTAGTGTCATTAGAAGATTATCTATTTTGTCGTCGTTATACAATATCTACACGAAAAGAATAGTTCATAGTGAACTAATCTCTTCAAAGCTAGAAAACCAACAAATGGTATTTCTAGAGACTATATTATTTTTCTAAGAAAACTAATTTTAGTTTACACTATAACATCATAGTCACATAGACATTTACTTATAATCTATATTCTATGAATATGAAAAGTGAGACGTACCTTAGCTTTTAGAATTATCTTCATTAATGTCTTCATAATGTAAATGATAAGGGTTCATGGGAACCTTATCATGAATTCCTTAATCCGGAGACAAAGAATGTTTGTAGAGAGCACACTACTTCAAAGGTTGTGATGGCTTAGCCATTTGGTCCCCAATGTTTCATGTATCCGAAGTTATTGTTTCCGCATATGTTTTGCATTTGATTCGAACACATGCACGGTGAGCATCTTCCACATTGAGTAAAGCTTGGTTGATGTGGATGATTCCACATTGTGTGATTAGTGTTAGAGTAATTTGGTCTACCTTGGTCTCTCCTAGGTTGAGGTGTTTTGGAACGAGGATGAGAGTTTTCATTTCTTCTCGGAGGAGGTGTTTTAGACCTCATTGTGGGTTTAGTAAATCCGACTCCGGGTTTTAAGGAGGGTTTGTAGAAACGTTTTACCTCATCATCATTTGCAATAGGAATTTTAGTATTATTTATAAGTATAAATTTTGGGTTTGATTCTATCAATTTTTCTTTTGACTCAACTTCTTGGGCTTTTACAAACTTTACTTGTTTGGTTTCGCTAGGTGATCCTTTGGTAAAATTAAAACCTAACCCAGATTTATCTCTGGAAGTTTTTTGAGAACTTATTATTTTCTTAAGTGAGTGACTACTATCATTAAATTGGTTTAGCCTAGGTATTTCCTTTATCTTGTAAATCCGGAGCTAAAACAAGACATTTCGATTTGATTCTTCTCCTAAGATCGACTTCTCTTTTCCAAATGAGTTCCTCGGTGAACTCATCTTTCCTAAATCAATTCCACCATAAATTGTGGGAAAGGTTTTGAATTTGACCCGGAAGGATGAATATTCTGTTTTTGGAAAGTTGCTCAACATAACTCTTCACTTCCTCGACCTCCGGAAGCTCTTCAAGAAGCAATTCTAATGCTTATCGAATCTCTCCCATCCATCTCAAAATCCCCGTTGCGGAAAATGATTCTCTTATGGAGTAGATTGAATTGTTACTTGCTGATGACGGAGTCAATACCTACCTAGGTATTCGAGAGTTGATGAAGTCACTCCGTAGATGACGATAACATCTATTTCCCTTGCCCGAGTTCGAATCGTTTTTATGTTGATTATCCCAATTCGGAAATTCAACCATTGATGTGTGGAATAGACATCCCCGAAGATTGTGCCCTTAAAATGATTTTAATACCCACCCACTACCCAAATCCCATCCTGGGAGCAAGATTTCATATCATACCCACTTAGTGAATTTTTCGCTTATGTTGTATTGGGGGGAAAATCTTTCTCCCATTTCTTGCTTATTACCGGTTATTCCGCCTTCTCTTCTCTCGCTGTTGGGGAATGAAGACACTATATTTGATCCCGGGCATTTCAAAAGTATCATTCTTGTAAAGCCGGATGTACTCATACGAGTGGAACTGTTTCATGAAATTCAACCACTTATCGTAGTCACTTGAATGAAAGTGTCCGATGAGATTTTAATTCCACTTGTTGCTGAAATAAGGATCCATAAATCCTTGGGATTGGGTCAAGCATACGCGACCCTAAACAAGCGCTTCGTGGGAGGCACCCCATGCATATCCGTAGTTTTAATATAAATAAGTGTTGTTGTTGTGTTATAGTAAGCTTGTCTTTTTCCATTACGTGTTTCCATGTTGTTGTTTATTGTCCAGGATTGCCCGTGTTCGATTGTGAAGACTTCTCAGTTTTTGCATTCATATCAAGAGTTTACACATCCTCAAGCTTCAATTGGGAATCCGATATCCTAATCCTTATCGAACTAAACGTTTTATCATTGGCATACCCTCAAAAACGGCCTTAGGATTAATGTAATACTACCCTTCGAAACAGCGAGGACGATGTTTAAGTACTAGTTTGGGGGTTAGTTTCGAATTGATAATTGCCTGCAGCAATTTGTTACCCACGTAAACCCGCGTTTTTAACCGACCAAAATACCAAAAAAAATGAAAAAATTAAAATTTTACAAAAATATAATAATGTTTTGGTCGCAGTTTTGCTTTTTTCTTTTGGGTAGAATAAGAATAATTTTTGACTTGATCGGGCGTGTTGAGCCCTAGCTAGTTCCTTTAGGCCAAGCTTTCCCACGATACGTATTAGCTTGTATTTTAAAAAGTGAAGAACGAGAAATGATAGAGTTAAATATAAGTTTATGTGCTAAGCAAGATTCTTCTAAAAACTTATACAAGTAACTTATGGTTTTCTCTCCCGTAAATTTCTAATCCACCTAATCATACGTACTCAATTTAATTCAACTAAGTCAATCGATGTTTTCAGAAAAAGCTTCAAATGGTAACGTTGAGTTTTCAAAGCGAGATTTTGTAGTAATTTAAAAGATAAATGCCAAAGAAGCATGAATGAAATGTGAATGCAAAAATGCATGAATATTGAAATTTTGCCAATGAAGCATGCAGTTGATATTATGGAGCAAGTAAAAGATGTGTCGTGATATCCCACTCCGCTAGCAACGAGGTGGGGGTTCAAACTAAGACGTCTTTACTTCTAGGGATTTGGTGTGTCGTGATATCTCACTTAGAAGAAAGGTCTAGGTGAGGGTTCAAACTAAGACACCAATCCTTAGCCATATTAGGAAGAAGGTGTTGATGTGATTTCCCACTACGCTAGCAACGGGTGGGTTTTTCAAACTAAAAACATCGATTCGTTGGTTTGTGATTATCCTGCTCCGTTAAACACAGGTAGGGGTTTCAAACTAAGCAACGCATTCCTAGCTTTATAAGAACTTAATGATGTATGATGATGAAAATGTGCAAAAAGTTCAAAGTTAAATCTCGAAATCAAGTTATGGAAGTCTTAATAAGTTGTTGCTTTTTTTGAGTCATGATTCATTTTGAATTATGACTATGAATAAATAAGTTGATCTATGGTTAAATATTAAATGAGTACAACGCCTTCAATCATATTATCCAAGTTGGGAGTTAGAAAAATTCACAATCATATAAGTATGAAAGTGCTTAACGAAATAAGAACTTATATCGACAATGATCTTGTTTAATTGCTTAGCTTGGAACTTGTGAAAAATCGAGGACGATGAATTTATCCGTAAGGACATCCGTAGATCACTCTACGGGTGCTTCTCATTCTATGATCCCAGTTTTAATAAATAAAGAAAGTCAAACTTGTTAAAAATGAGAAAATCCAAAAATATTAGTTGTAGTTAGTGTAAATTCAGAAAATGGTGAAAACGGGGCTTACGTGTTTATATCGGGGGGGGGGGGGGGTGGTAGTGGGGGGAACATTTAGGCGTGAAGGACACACAATACCTTAGTTTTGGTGGATATTAATAAGTGCTTAATTACACATATCTTTTACCTCTAAAAACGAGCTTAAATGACCAAAAACAGACAAAAACTGCCAAATATATGTTTGTTTTGCATTTGTATTGTGCAGGAAGTGGATATCATCAAAAAGACAGAAAACCAAGCCAAAATGACAAAACTGAGCATTAGAATGAAAAGACTGAGCAAAAATCAAGGCCAAAGTCCAAAAATGCCAAAGTCAGAGTCAATACTGAAGAATCAGCAGTCAAACCGGAGCCGGAACTGAAGAATACTATTGAATGCAATCTTAACCCATCTGATGGGCCGGGAAAGCCCAATAGTATAGATTATCAAACTGTGAAGACAAATTTAGTGAGTTTTATTTCCATTTCTCCCCCTTTTTGTAGAATCAAAAAGGCTTCACCGATGAATGTTAGTAAGACCGACGGAATAAATGCTCCTCCTTGATCTGTACTCCCCCTCGTTCAAGGGCACCAAGGAATCGAGCTATGGTAACTTTGCTACAAAAACAAGTTAGAAGAACAAGACAACCATTTCTAACATGTAGCAACTAGGAAAAAAATTATTTAAACATGTTGATAATGCTTAACAAGTGTCAAGTTATTTTTTGTAAACTAACAATCACAAATATATATCAACTAGGCTTAACTTTTATGGATATGAACAATCCAATCAATGAAAAAGAAAACAAGTTCATAATTAAAACATAAGACTAAAGTCCATTCATTAAACATAATAATTGTGTCTAACATACAAGCATGCATACATCAAGTAGAAATAATATGCTTGAAACATATTAGTACAACATACATATAATTTAAACTACAAAGATCCTATCATTCCTAGAATTCCATGGAACTTGCTTGCAAAAGTTTTGGTTGACAATTATTTGAAAATGGCTAAACATGGTGTATGTTTAGTTTGGTGAAAGTGATGGTGGTGGTGGTGAATTTGGTGGTGGAGGTTGTGAAAGCATGTATTCAATGTGAGAAAACATGCATTAGAGTTCATCTCTTAATCCAAAGATAAAAGTACGGTTGTGAATGCAACATAAACATGAGTCTCCATGTGCCTCAAGAAGGTTCCAAGGAATGGGATGACCAAAGATAGGTGGAGATGGTGATGGAGTATCAAATTAGACATCAAGTGGGGTAATTGGTGAAAGGGTGAGAGTGATGTTCATTGATGCATTTTCTTGAGTTGGACGGGGTGGAGGAACTCTTGGAGGAGGGGATGTTGGTGAGTTCAAGTAAACATTTGTTGATGGTGATGTGGATGAGATTGGTGATTTGGGTGTGTAGTCAATAGAGAAAGAGGAAGTGCCTTTTTTGATGGTGTTTTTGAAGGTGCGTTAGGAGCACTAGGTGATGAGAGTTGATGCTTGGGTGATGAAGTTTTGGTGTCATCTTGAGGCTTGTCCAACATTAGTGTCACAAGAATCACCAAATGGAAATGAGTGAGGTTGTAGTGAATCATGGTTTGAGAGAGTGGTAGGAGGGTTTTCTTGTGATGATTCTTTGAGAGGAGATTGTGGTTTGGGCATTGGTGTAGGTAAGTTAACATCAACCTCATTGGATCTGTTACAATAGTTCAACTTCTTTCTTCATACGGGTCTTACGGACATTTTGGCAACCCTTGAAGGTTTTGGTAAAGGTTTGTGAGGGGAAGACATTGGAGAAGATAAGTTGAATTTGGTGATTATGTTGAGGATGAGGGTTTATTTATACTAGGAAGATGATGTGATTATGTATGGATGGACATTGTTAGAAAACAAATCCAAGGAACGTTGGTGAGTATTTGGATTTATAGCTGGGTCTATGTGAAAGAGGGTCAAAAAGCAAAAAGAAACAATAAAAACCATGCTTCAGGTGGTCGACCCCTTTGTTAGGACTTACGAGAGTAAAGGTCAAAGTTCTGCCATGAAAAAGTCAAAGTACTGCTAAATGAAAGATCAAAATACTGTCTGCATAGAAGTGAAAAGTCAAAGTACTGTCGTTATTATAGGAACTATAAAGTTTAAACGGTTGTTTTAGCATTTATCTTGTAACAGTTATTAGTGATAAGCATCAATTAGTATTTGTGTTATTCAGGGACTGTATACCTACTAGTGGTTATCCTTATGTTTATAAAAGGACCCCTGGGAAGGCTTTAGAAGATATAACAAAATACACGAATCATTAGTATTGTATGGTTAGGGATCTGTAACTTAGGCAGATTCAAAAGGTTTATAATAGAAATCATTTAAGAAACTATTGTGTGTTCTTCTTGATATTGTTAATTAGTTTCCGCATAATTAACAATATTATATCAGTGTTACATTGCTACTGAATTGAATTTATTCAAGGAGGTAACATCCTTTACAGGTTAAAGGGTTAGTATACTAAGGTACAACGATCCTACAAGGGTTTCTGTTTTGGTGGTTAATTTGCAGCAAGTCCATCCTTTTATGGCAATTAATATTTTTAGCAAGTAATCATGCAAATACCTAGTTTGAACAAGTATACATTAGAACTATTTCACATAATGTTTGGCAAACAAACATGTGTGAAATAATACTAAGACCTAAAATGAGCAACACATAAGAATTTTCACAAGTTTAATTAGTGTTGTTGTAAAATTATGGCTTTTACCAAATGAGCATGCAAATGCCTAGTTTATACTAAGAACAAAATCATTTCATATAGCAAGTAGCAATCAAACATCTATATTTGTAATTGAGGATCATCCAAGAAAGCAATTGAAGGAACATATCAATATGAAGACAATATATTAGGTGTAGTATAATAGAAAGATATGTTAATTGGAAAATAGGTTTCAATATCATCAAATGAGATTTATGTTGAAATCCTAGTGTGTGCCTAAATGCAACAAATGTGGAGTAAGAATTATTTCGACTCTAATAAACGTAAAATCTAAGAAATAGTTCAAGTACTCCTTGATTCAATCAAGAGTGTCGAAAATATATATTAGATTATATACTTTGACAACAAGTTAGAGGTCTTTATGCATGAAAAAAAATATTTTTAGCATATCTCAACAATGTATTAAAATAGATTTTCATGTACTCCTAGTTGTGAGAAGGATTTAGAGAAAATAGATTGGGCGAGAATGGGAGAGAAGCCGGGAATTTATGATACTTTAGGGATGTATGATTTAGTGAGAGAGATATCGACGACGGTTGCTTTCGGCATTTTTATCACAATAGATGTTGTCGATTGACTTGTTAGTGATTGCCCCTAGCGTATTTTGGATAATTGGATAATTTGATGTTTTGATTTTGAGGGTTATGGTGAAGGATTTTGATGTGGTTTTGGTGCATAAGAATCACCAATGTGAGTTCTTGAGAGAATTTTCCCTTCCCTTTTAGTTCGTGCTCATCCGGACATAAATTTTGGAATAAAGGGAAAAATGAAGAATAATAAAGACGTAAGCGATGAGCTTGACAATGTCAAGACGAATGATGGTTAGCATACAACGAACTTCATCCACGAAGTTATGTAGCTTTTCTCGAGTATTATGAATGTTCATAGAACAATCACACGACGAGGTATGAGGTTATCTTAAAGGTAGTAGCGGAAAAAAAAATGGACGGAAAATATTAACCATCTATTTAATAATAGAGGCATGATTAAGGTTTTTGTGAAACGAGTTTGACATAAATAAAGAGTGACATTTTAATTTGCATTTCGCCAATTAAAGATACTTAAATATTTCGGATGAAATAATTAAGTTGTCAAGATTTATTGAAATATATTTAATAGTAACAAGACTATTAAATAGATAATGACACGTTTACAAACTTTTTGGTAGATTTTGATTAGTTTTCTATTCTAAGATCGATTGGTAAGTTTGATCCTCATGGTGATAAAACGTCGTGACATTCCTAAGGGGATGAAAAGACTAACGGAAGTGAAAGTACTTAGTCTTAGGATGTGTATATAAGAGAAGCTATGAATCACTTATGTCGAAAAACTTGTAAGAATCTTGTCACACGACGGTTGATGTTAGCTTTTAGCTTTTGGAAAAGCGTTTTAACATATGTTGTTAAAAGGCTTGAATATGAATTTTCAGATATGACCTTTAACGTTTGCGATTGTATGTTAAAGATACTTGAATATTTCGGATGAAATATATAAGTTGTCAAACCTACTTTGAGGAGTATTAGATTTGAATCTAACTTTTCCTTGACGAAAGAATAGATCATTTGGAAGTGAGCGAGAAAAGAGAGAGTGATGTGTTTGGTATAATATTAAACAGCATGAGGCTGTTTGGATTTTTGGATAGGGCGGTCCCCTTAATTATTTAAGGGGACCACCATTTTTAGAAAGCCGGTCCCCTTAAAATATAGGGGTCGCCACCTGAACAAAAAAAAATTCGTTTTTCGATTATTGGCTGAATTAATTTAAAGTCTATTATTAGTAATATATATTAGTATTCGAGATATGATATACTTATCATTGTGTTTCAATGATAGGTATGATTATTGACATTTTAATTAACTTTTCGTTAAATAAAAATTTCTTGGATTATTTCGGATGAGATAATCAAGACGTCAATTAGATAGATGACTTAGAGACAAGACTTCTTGCGAAGAGGAAGAATTAATTTCTTCGGATGAAAAAATTAATTGACTTGATTTGAAGTGAGACGAGAGTGGATAACGAAGATAATGAAATGATAGGACGAATGTTGAGAATTTCGACAAGACGATTCCGATAGACGTAGATGATGTTAGACACGTAGCCGAGACGAACGTCGAGGTCGAAGGGAGTTTGTTTCATCCATAGTGTTTCGATGATCTTCGCGAGACTAAGCCTACTTCTATGTTAATTGTCAACCACTAGCTTGCTCTTCTTCATCTTCGTGAGTTTGCTATGTGGTCATAGAAGATTTCCATTTTGTAGACGAATGACTATAATCTATACGAAAGAATAGTTCATAGAGAACTAATCTCTTCAAAGCTAGAAAACCAACAAATGGTATTTCTAGAGACTACACTATTATTTTTAAAAACTAATTATACTACATCATCATAGTAACACATAGACATTTACTTATAATCTATATTCTACGAATATGAAGAGTGAGACGTACCTTAGACTTTCGAATAGCCTTCGTTAATGTCTTCACAATGTAAATGATAAGAGTTCATGGGAACCTTATCATGAATTCTTTAGTCCGTAGACAAAGAATGTTTGGTAGTGTACAGCAACTTGAATGATTGGGTTGGCTTAGCCATTTGGTCCCCAACGTTTCATGTATCTGAAGTTATTGTTTCCGCATATGTTTTGCATTTGGTTTTGGCACATACATGGTGAACAACTTTCACATTGAGTGAAACTAAGTGGACAGATGATTTATTACGTGTTAGGTAGTTTTGTCTAGATTGGGTTTCTTCTCTAGGTGAGGTGTTTAGACTGAGATCGAGGTTTATTTAGTCATTCTCGTGAGGTGGAGTGTTTTTGACCTCCTTTGTAGGTTTAGTAATATACCGAATACCTGGTTTTAAGGAGGGTTTGTAAAAATGTTTTACCTCATCATTACTTGCAATAGGAATTTTAGTATTATTTATAAGTATAAATTTTGGGTTTGATTCTATCAATTTTTCTTTTGACTCGACTTCTTGAGCTTTTACAAACTTTACTTGTTTGGTTTCACTAGGTGATCCTTTGGTAAAATTAAAACCTAATCCGGATTTATCTTCGGAAGTCTTTTGAGAACTTATTATTTTCTTAAGTGAGTGACTACTATTATTAAATTGATTTAGCCTAGATATTTCATTTCTAAGGTTCTCATTTTCAAGCTTAAGTTCTTGACATAATTTACATTCTTCAATTACTTCTTTACCCTTTTCTAACCTAGATAATTTATCTTTTAATTCTAGTACTTCATTTTCTAATTCTATTTTAGCTTGTTTTAGAGTTTTATTTTTGGCCATGACTTTTAGTCCTAATTTGCATAGTTTACTATATTCACTAACTAAGTCTTTTTCGTCTAGTAATGATTGGTAATCACTAAAGTATTCGGTTTCGGAAAGTACCTCATTTGAAGCTTTAACCATAAGATACTTTTCTTCATTTGTCTTTTCCTCTTCATCATCGTCGCCATCACTCCAAGATCCTCCGATGAACGCCCTTTGATTTTGATATTTTAATTGTTTTGGACATTCTCCGATGAGATGATTTGGATCTCCACACTTGAAACATTTTCTTTCGCTTTTCCTATTTTTGTCATCTTTATTTCTTTGGGATGATTTTCTTTCTTCATATGGTTGTCTTACGAATCGTCCTTGTCTTTTGAAGAATTTCTTGAAGTTTCTTACGGCCATGATGTATTTTTCATCTTCACTATCGGAGGTTAAACTATCTTCATCACTAGATTCCTTTTTAGCTTTTAAGGAAATAGATCTACTTTGTTCTCTTTTGCTTTTGACGGTTTCAGAGTCTTTCTTGATTACTTCTTCATAGACTTTTAAATTTCCAATAAGTTCGTCAAGTGAAAGAGTTGTTAGATTCTTTGATTCTTCAATTGCCGTGACTTTTGCGCGCCATTTAGGATGCAATGCCCTAAGAAATTTCCTAACACAATTCTTGCTAGAAAAACCTTCATCAAGTGCTTTTAGACTAGTATAATAGTGTTAAATTTAGCAAATGCATTATCTATTGATTCTCATTCGGAGTCATGAATTGTTTATATTGTTGAACAAGAAGATCTATTTTATTTGCTTTGACTTGATTATTACCTTGATGAGTGATTAACAAAGTATCCCAAATTTCCTTTGCGGTTTGACACATAAAAATTCTTTCATATTCTTTACGTGGTAAAGCATTATATATTACCATTTTGGCTTCATTATTTTTAGCAAGTTTCTTTTTAAGATCATCATTTTGTTTATGAAAAGATACAATTTCATCCTTTTTAGTTTCGGGATTAAATTGAATAGGAGGAAAATCACCATCGGTAATAACATGCCAAAGATCTAGATCTTTTGACTTCACATAAGTTTCGAATCTATTTTTCCAATAAATAAATCCATCACTTTCAAATAGTGGTGGTCTTTGCATAGATTGCCCTTCTAAATATTTTTCCGATTCCATAGATCGATTCAAGTTTTAAAATACAATTTATTTTAAAAGTCTTGTTTTAACGTGGCTCTGATACCAATTGTGGAAAACTAGAAGGGGGGTTGAATAGTTTTACCGCTTTTTAATTTAAGGTTTATGTATGTTTGTAAAACTTAGATTCGACTTTTTGTGAATTCAACGCTTGCACAATATGAACAATATAAGTATATGAAATGATAAAGTAAAACAAGAGATAAGAGTAAGAACAATCAAACCACAACGCGAGGATTTATAGTGGTTCGGTAACGAAGCACCTCTTCGCCTCTTACTCCATCCTCCGTGTCACCAACTCAAGAGTTTTCTTCACTATGTCAACAAACTCCCTTATGGCGGAGAAAACCGTACACAACGTTGCTTACACCGATTTACGACACAAAGCTAAATGTCGAGTTCTAATCTTAGCTAGAACCAATCTAACACAACACAACTGCACCACTTGTTCACGACTTTACAACTTCAAACCTTCTTTACAACTTCACAACTTCACAACTTCTTCACAACTTCACAACTTTTTCACAACTTTACAACTTCTTTACAATTTCACAACTTCTTCACAACTTTAAAACTTCACTTCACCACACTACTTATGTTACAACTATCTAACACTACTTGTTAAGATCACCACGATCTAACTATACTTACAAAGATCGTAAATATCTAGCTACTACACACAACTTACAAGATATACAATTGATTTTACAAAAATAATGTGATTGGAGCAACAAGATTGCTATGAACACAAGGTGTAATACCTTCTTCACTTGATGATGGAAGTATATTTATCTTGCACTTGAGGAATTAAGCTTGAAATCACTGGAAACCGATAGTTTATAATTAAATGATCAAAGGATTTAGAGAGATGTATGGGCTATTTTAGAACAGAAAGAATGAGTGCAAAATGTGACAAAAATGTTAGGGAATAGTCCAGTATTTATAGGGAAAACTGGAGGAGTGGAGTTTATGGCCGGTCCCCTTAAATAGGGTGTCGCCCCCCTTATAATTAAGGGGGCCGCCCATGTATTTAAGGGGGCCGCCCATTTTCAGACGCTCCTCTTTTTGTCCTATTCATGGGAGGTGTTTACTGGACCTTTTCTAGCCGTTTTATGTTCGAAAATTTTAAATTCAAAATGTTTATTTTTAATAAAACATTTCTTTTAATTGTAGAAAATATTTTGTAAGTTTATAAAAATGTTTACACCATTTTATAAAAGTTTGAGGTTGAATAAAATTTCCTTTGATCATAAAATGCATTAAGCATTTATTTATTCCTACCTTTAAATGATGTAATTGTTGAAATGAGAATTTACTGCTAAATACTTGTTTACGTTTAATTTTACGTTGAACGTTTTTATATTTTGTGATTATCAAAACGTAAAGATGTGGAAAAACATTATTAATGTTTTTAGGCATTATATTTTATCAACACTTACATATCTCATTCTCATAACATCATTTCACATACACAAAAACTTTGAGTTTCTCTCTTTCTTTGCTCTCTTGTCCGAAAATCATCAAACACACACATAAACTCATAATTTTCCAAACTTGATCAAAAACCTTTGAAGATATTGTGTTCGTGGTTAATACTTATTATATTCGGGTTAGTTATAAACAACATTTGGGTTGTTCTTAGTTTCTAATCATCTTCTCATCGTGTTTTCTTGTAAGTCATCTCTTCTTTTTCATAAATGAGTTGTACTTTTGCATTCGTATGATCATTCCGAACAAGGTGTACAAAGCGGATCGTTGGGAAAATCATTATCTATTTTTCTATAAAACTACAAGTCTAAAAGTTTAATCTTTTTATTTATAAATGGAAGAACATGAAAAGTAGTTGTACTTTTACGTTTAAAAGTTCATTGCGATCATTTTGATATATATATATATATATATTGTTATTACTATGGCTATATCATTTATTTGAGATTATCGTATATAGTTAGTTTAAATATTGAAGGCGAAGGGATTTAGTTAGATATTGGTTTTGTTGAAAGCGTGAATTGAAAGCCGATGAGGGTTAGGTTTAGAATGGATTTGTTGCAATATTTGCGGTGTTGTCAAAAATCGATCGGATAAACTTTTTGAAGTCCATATGGTTCGAACCATATGTGTCTCACACATGGTGTTTTCAAACTTATTTGTTATGTGGGTAACTTAATAAAATGTAGGATCGTGATTAAGTTAGTTGTCGGATATTCTTACGGGTTAATAAAAGGTGTACTTTTATAAAACGGATATTTTCGAGAGTCCAGTCAGATAAAAATGGAAAGTTAATATTCTTAGAAAGGTCATGTCAAAATTCTATAAACTCTATAAACGTGTCGAAAAATATACTTTTATTATTAAACTAATAATAAAATGAAGGATAATGTTAAGAGTCGAGTTTAGGTCAACATTTGCGGTTATTGGGTCAAACTTTGGTGTGTCGGGTCACTAAAAGATGAAATACACTAAAAGACAAAACATTTTTAGGGATGTTTCAAAGTGTCGAGACTTGTCAAAACTTATAACTTTCGAAAGTACGTTTTGAAAAGGGTACGCCGTGTTTACTCGTGCTCGGATGATCAGCTCTTGCGTTAAGCGTTATTCGTTGTACATCATTCTTAAACGACAACTATATGCTAGGTTATAAATGTTTTATAACTTGGGGTGAGAAACATAGCTTATTTTTAAAACTAGACACTAGTACTATACGTGAGATTTCCATGTTTACGTGTTGCCTAAGTAGCGTTTAGACCACTATTGCCCGAATTATCATGAACCGTTAATTACCTTTAACCGACTGGCTGGTTAAGCAAGCACGAGTGAATAAATAGATCTATTGGGACTAATTATCCCTATCCGGGTAAGAAGCACTTACTTGTTCAAGTTTGCTAAGAACAAATGGGTATATGTCACGTCAAATCTAGTTAGGTGGTCTTTGGTCGAACACTTGTAAGGGCAAGAAATTATATGGTAGTGTACATGCTACTTTCCACTATTAGCTTCGGTGTCATGAGCTTAGCGCAACGTAAATACCTCTTTATGTGAAGTTGTATCTGTTATAACTGTCGCATACGTTTTGAAATCTTGTGGTCCACTATAATAACGTTTGAACTAAACCTATGAATTCACCAACTTTATGTTGACGTTTTAAGCATGTTTTCTCAGGTGCTTAGCTTGGATGTCGTTGCTTGATTTATGTGAAGTCTATTTGCCCGGATCAGATTTCAAGAACTTATCTATGGTTTACCTATGTTTAAATACCGTTGTTGAACTCATTTAAGCTTCCTCATTTTAACTTTTAATCACTTGGTTTGATCGATGTAAAACTTATTACTATTTTAATTTAAACAACGGTGTTTATTTTCAAACGTACCCTTAGAGGTCGTTCTGTATGCTTTGAAACTGAGATAATCATGAACGTCACGCCCCCGAACGCTTATTCAGACGGGACCTTATTTGGGGGTGTGACAGATTGGTATCCAAAGCCAAGGTTATAGAGAACCAGGTAGTATAACTAGGTCTGGTCTATAACCAGCATGTGATCCTACGTGATTATATGTGCTTTACGTGATCTTACGTATACGTAATATGTATATGTAATATATAAGTAAATACTAAGTATAACTGATATTACTATAATTATATTGCATTTCATCTCGTCATACCACATTCGATGGCCCATTCATTCATCCATTCATCTATGCATTCGTTTACCCATTCATTCATTCATTTTTCCCGCATCATGCGCGGTTGATATAAAGGAAATTTATATAAACTTTTGCTTATACAGGTCATGGCCATCTCCGTTATCTCAGTTTCATTAGATTCGTCGGAGGAGAGTATGGGGACATCATCTAGACGAGTTATCTTGTTTGGCAATATCCCTACCACCATCCCAGATACCACACCTACTGTGACCCTACATGCTACTCATATTGATACCGCAGTGATACCTACTGAGATCCTTATTGTTTCACCTATTATACCATCATCTCCAGATTACACACCCACATCATCTGATTACTCACCCGCATCTGATACGAAGTTTGATCCATCCGAGGATCCGTCATCAGAGCATTTACCACCGCTACCAGCTACTTCACCATTCCTATCATTGATTGATGATTCTTTAGACAGTAGGACTCCTGATATACCACCGTTACCCATTCACGATACACCATTTACTGAGATTACCCTTTCTACCCACAGATCACTTGCAGCAACTGGCGCACTTCGTCGTTGAGTCATGATTCTTGCACCCAGACAGCCTATTCCTCATGGTCGACCGTACCGCTACCATCCTAATAGACCGGCACACATGATGACTGCGAGGAAGAGGGTTGGGCCGCTACCTACCCATCATCTTTCCGTGAGACATTTAGTTGACTACTCTTCATCAGATCCCTTTACCTCTGATAATTCATCAGAGACTTCATCGGATTCTTCTTCAGACGACCTATCTGATTCTTCATCTGGTCATTCATCTTCGGATCATTCATCACCAGCACTATCATCGGGTACGAGATCCAATCATCAGTTATGTTCATTAGTACCGAGTATTCCTCATTCATCTGATACTACTACCGAGAGACTATCTCATTCTTCTTTTGTGGGTCCTTCTTACAAGAGGAGTAGGCCCCCTACCACATATGTATCGATATCTTCACCTATACCTGGAGCATTGTCACCAGCACGTGCTGATCTTTTACCACCACCTAAGAGGATTAGGAGTTCTGATTCTGTGACAGATTTAGAGGATTGTTTGGATGAGAGTTCTGAGTCGTCTGTACCTAGAGAGACTAGTTTGAGGGATGATGTTGTTGTCAAGGGTAGTGATGAGCCTCACCTTAAGCATGATATCGATCTCGAGATTCAGACAGAGATTGATGAGTGTATTGCTTACGCGAATGCTCTTAGAGCTAGAGCAATTGATGCTAGGGTTGTGGTTGAGACTGTTGATCGAGAGGAGATTGAGACGGGTACGAGGGGCCCGGTTGAGGTTAGAGTTGAGAGGGTTATGCACCCTGCGGTGCCAGATGATATCCTTAAGCCTGCTTAGGAGGAGGGAGTTGTAGAGGTCACTTATGAGAGGTTGGGAGACCTGGGACAGAGATTTCATGATCACACTGAGGAGATCCTAGTTCACCGAGTTTAGGCTATTGAGAGCATTAAGAGGGATCATGGGCACAGAATTGTAGCGACGGGACAATAGAGGATGTTGTTTTGGTCGTAGAGGATTAGTGAGTTGGTGCGGATAATATGAGGACTTAGAGGCAAGTTGGATGTTGCGAGTCAGAGATTTAGACTTTAGAAGAGGGAGTTAGCCGTATTGCGTTATGGATGAGGGCAGATTTGACGTTTTTGATTTTATGATCGCATGAGGATTGCTAGCTCAAGCTATGTACTAGGAGGCACTTAGGCTACCATCCTTTGATTGTTCCAGGATCGTCCTAGTATTGATCCGTGTATATGTTTAGTAGCGTATTTATTAGCGGATTTGTAATCCTATCTCTCTGAAAACCATGTTGTAATCCGTTATCATTTAGCGATATGAATCTAATATCTTTTATTCTAGTTTTGATGTTCTTAGTTCTAATGATATTTTCGTTACACGTTGCATTTTGAATTATTACTACATGTGGGCATTATCTTGAATTTATTTTTATTGTGTGTTTCTATTGATGAAACCGTTATTTTTATCTGAACACGTAATAATCTCGTATTACTAAAGATCTCATAGTGTGGTGTATGTTATGTTGTAAGACAAATGCCTTCAACTACGGATTCAGGAGAGACAATGACACGTAAGCAGTAACGAACTAATTAGATCACCGACGTAGGCAGAAGCATTAGAAGCTCCGCGACGCTGACAAACCTTGAATATCTGTGAAAGGCGGGTGAGCAGGAAGACAAAAATGGTGATGACTATGAAGGTGGAAATGGAGGAGGAAACAGAAATGGAGGAGTGAATGAAAATTGGAGAAATGGAAATGTGGAGGGAAACGCATTGGAAGCGGACAATGAAATGGTAACGGGAACGGGAGGGTGAAATAGTTATAACTTCGGAGGTCTTATGCCTGTTGCTAGAGAGTGCACATATCAAGACTTCCTGAAGTGTCAGCCACTTAACTTTAATGGAACAGAAGGAGTTGTTGGGTTGACTCGTTGGTTCGAGAAGATGGAGATGGTGTTCCACATTAGTAATTGTCCACAAAAGTAACAAGTAAAGTATGCTACATGTACACTACTGAACAATGCTTTGACGTGGTAGAACTCGCATAAAAGAGCGATTGGGTTTGAGGCTGCATATGCCATGAAGTGGACCGAACTTATGAAGTTGATGACAAAAGTGTACTGTCCGAGGAACGAAATTCAGAAGATGGAAATGACTTGACTGCTTATACCAGGAGATTTTAAGAATTGGTTCTGTTGTGTACTAGAATGGTCCCCGATGAGGAGGACAAGGTTAAGAGATTCATAGGAGGTTTGCTTGATAATATCCAGGGGAATGTGATCGCTGCTGAGCCCACTAAACTTCAGGATGCGATCCGAGTTGCTAACAATCTAAAGGATAAAAAACTAAAGGGTTATGCTAGAAGCGCTGAAAATAAGAGAAGGTTTGACAACAACCCGAGGGAAAAGCGTGGGCAGTAACCAGCTTTCAAGCGACAAAATGTTGGAGGCCAGAATGTGGCAAGAGCTTACACGGCCGGAAGCAATGAGAGAAAGGGGTATGTTGGGTCTCTCCCCTACTACAACAAGTGCAGGTTGCATCATGAAGGGACGTGTACCATGAAATGTGGAAATTGTAAGAGGGTTGGCCACATAACTAGGGATTGTACGGCTGTTGTTGCTCCAAACACTTAGAGGACCCCAGTTGGGAATCAGCCGGGTATTGTTTGTTATGAGTGTGGAAGGCCGAGACATTTTAAGAAGGATTGTTCTAATTTGAGAAATCAGAACCGTGGGAACAAGATTAGAAACAAGACTGGGAGCAATGAAGCTACAACGAAGGCTTATGCCATCGGAGGAGGAGCAAACCCCGATTCCAATGTCGTCATGGGTGCGTTCCTTCTTAATAACTGTTATGCTTCTATGTTATTCGATTCGGGTGCCGATAGGAGTTTTGTGTCGTTTACCTTTAGTGATTTTCTTGATGTTGCACCATCCACTTTAGATACTAGTTATGCCGTAGAACTTGCCGATGGAAGAATTTCAGAAAAAAATGTTGTCCTTAGAGGTTGCAAATTAGGATTATTAGGTCATCCGTTCGACATAGATCTAATGCCCGTAGAACTTGGTAGTTTCGACGTCATCATCGGTATGGATTGGTTGGTAAAGTACCACGCGTTGATCGTTTCTGACGAGAAGGTCGTCCGTATCCCTTATGGAGATGAGGTGTTAATAATCCAATGTGATGATTATGACGGCGGAAGTAAGTCGAAGCTGAATATCATATCGTGTACGAAGACCCAGAATTATATTCAAAAGGGATGTCAAGATTATCTAGTGCAAGTTACATCCAAGAAGGCTGAGGATAAGTCAGAGAAGAAGCGACTTGAGGACGTGCCAATTGTACGGGAATTTTCGAAAGTCTTTCCAGAAGACTTACCTGGACTACCACCTGCTCGACAAGTTGAATTTCAAATCGACTTAGTCCCTGGTGCTGCACCTGTAGCACGAGCCCCGTATCGATTAGCACCAGCCGAAATGCAAGAGTTATCCACTCAGTTGCAAGAACTTTCTGACAAAGGATTTATAAGACCTAGTTCCTCACCCTGGGGAGCTCCAGTTTTTTTTGTCAAAAAGAAAGATGGATCTTTTTGGATGTGTATCGACTACCGTGAACTAAACAAACTTACTGTGAAGAACCGATACCCACTTTCAAGAATCGACAATTTGTTTGATCAACTTCAAGGGTCAAGAGTCTACTCTAAGATCGACCTGAGATCTGGTTATCACCAACTCAGAGTTCGTGAGGAAGACATTCTAAAGACATCGTTTAGGACTCGCTATGGTCACTACAAGTTCCAAGTAATGCTATTTGGCTTGACTAACGCACCTGCGGTATTCATGGATTTGGTGAATCGAGTGTGCAAACCGTATCTGGATAGATTCGTGATCGTATTCATCGATGATATTTTGATCTACTCCAAGAGCAGAAAAGAACATGAAGGGCACCTTAAGTTAATTTTAAAGTTACTTAAAGAGGAGGAGTTGTACGCCAAGTTTTCAAAGTGCGATTTTTGGCTGTCGAAGGTACAATTTCTCGGTCACGTGATTGATAGTGAAGGCATTCACGTTGATCCAGCTAAGATCGAGTCAATCAAGGATTGGGCGTCACCCAAGACACCAACCGAGATTCATCAATTTATAGGTTTTTCCGGTTACTACCGACGATTTATCAAAGGTTTCTCGAAGATCGCTAAGCCTATGACGAAATGACTTAGAAAAGCGTGAAGTTTGATTGGGGAGAAAAGGCAGAAGCTGCGTTTCAGTTGTTGAAACAAAAATTGTGTATTGTGCCAATTTTGGCTCTTGAAGGAAGTGAGAACTTTGTGGTATACTGCGATGCTTCACATAAAGGGTTGGGCGCGGATTTGATGCAGAAGGAGAAGGTCATAGCTTACGCATCCTGCCAACTTAAAGTCCATGAGAAGAACTATACCACACACGACCTAGAACTTGGTGCAGTAATGTTTGCCTTGAAGATGTGGAGGCACTATCTGTATGGTACAAAGTGTGTCGTGTTTACTGATCACAAGAGTTTGCAACATATTCTTGATCAGAAAGAGTTGAACATGAGACAACGACGGTGGTTAGAGTTATTGAGTGATTACGACTGTGGGATCTGATACCACCCAGGAAAGGCGAACGTGGTGGCTGATGCACTAAGCCGAAAGGAAAGAATTAAGCTATTACGAGTTCGGGCCTTAGTTATGACTATTGGGTTAAACCTACCTAAGAAGATTCTGAGTGCTCAATTGGAAGCCAGAAATGAAGAGAATTTCATAATCGAAGACCTGCATGGTATGATTAATAAGCTTGAACCTCGTGCCGACGGAATGTTATGTTTGAACAACCGAAGTTGGATTCCGTGTTTTGGTGACTTGAGGGCTTTGATTATGCCCGAGTCTTATAAGTCAAAGTATTCCATCCATCCTGGATCGGATAAGATGTACCAAGACCTGAAGAAGTTGCACTGGTGGCCCAACATGAAAGCAGAAATTGCCACCTACGTCATCAAGTGTTTAACGTATGCCATGGTTAAGGTAGAATATCAGAAGCCGTCTAGATTGTTGGTTTAACCAGAGATACCCCAGTGGAAATTGGAAAACATAACGATGGACTTTGTGACTAAGTTGCCAAAGACGGAAACCGGTCAAGACACGATTTGGGTAATTGTTGATCGTCTCACTAAGTATGCTCATTTCTTACCAATAAGAGAAGATGACACATTAGAGAAGTTGACGAGACAATACTTAAAGGAAGTAATCTCAAGGCATGGAGTGCCGGTTTCGATCATATCTGACCGTGATGAGAAATTCACTTTACATTTTTAGAAGTCTCTTCATAAAGCGTTAGGTACTCGATTGGATATGAGTACAACCTATCACCCGCAGACCGATGGTTAAAGTGAGAGGACCATCCAGACATTGGAAGACATGTTGCGTACATGTGTACTCGACTTTGGAAAAGGTTGGGATAAACATTTGCCATTGGTAGAATTATCGTACAACAACAGTTACCATACCAGCATTAAGGCTGCATCATTTGAGGCGTTGTATGGGCGTAAGTGTCGATCACCTATCTGTTGGGCTGAAGTTGGAAATAGTCAGCTCATTGGTCCATAGATCATCCACGAGACAACTGAGACGATTATTCAAATCAAGAGCCGTATCCAAGCTGCCTGTGATCGTCAAAAGAGCTATGCCGACATAAGATGGAAACCCCTTAAGTTTTAAGTGAGAGATAAGGTCATGTTGAAGGAAAAGGTGGCATGGACGGTAGGTTGTGCACGTGGGGGGGACACGACCAAGTTAGCGCATATTATGCAGAAGCAAATTGATACCGATATGGTTCGCTGGTTGGCCGAATTTGTTCAATTACCATTGATTTTTATCTTCGTTCTATATTCATTTAACATTACCTCTTATTTTATAAGCACACACGTAATGAATTACTCCTTTACCTCAAAGTTTGCAACAGTTGTGGTGTTAATAACTATATGCTGGGCAGCAGTTGGGCTTATCATTATAAGCTATGGATAAATTCACCTTTAAGATAGTATAAAAAGTACCAAAATTTTCTATGTGTCAGTCTGTCCTATAGTTGTCACATTGTTTATTACATAAATATGTTAAATTGTTTGTATGCGTCTGTAGCAATTGTCATTATGTTATGAAAAAATGTATATACATGTAATATTGAATGTTGATTCGTGAATATTATTATGGACATGTACAAAGGTTTTCTTCGTACAAAAACTCTCGCTACTTTATGATTTGTGTACCTCGATTTTACTCTTTAGTTTTTTGTGAATTGATCGGATTATTCTTTTTCATTTGTTATGGTAGATTTGACATTCATTTTTTAATATGATTTGCATCTCTGCTCAAAGCTGCACATCAGTTAAATCCACAGTACACATTATATTTATCAAAGATGTTATTCATTGACTAATGCACCTTATGAAGATTAGGCTATAAATGAATTCCATATAAAAAACAACCTCACAATCAATAATAAATTGCACAACATCCCCAAATATTATATCAAAATGCATACCAATGTAAATCAACAACTCAAAAACAATAAACCCTAATCAAGCTATTAGAATTATTATGCATGATTCATAAATAACTTGAAAAGTACTTGAACATAAATAAAAACCCTAATTTCACAAACAACATTACATTTTTGATTATATCTTATACTAATATAATCTGAGATCACAAAAGGCACAACAAACATATCCGATCCAACAAATCGCAATCTTCACACTTTGTATCGATCCTCATGAGGTTCACTCAACATCGACCCCGGAAATAAACCCTACAAAATCAAAATAAAAACAAAGATGGTTACAAAAAATTTAAACCAATCAATAATTACTCGATTTAGTTTTAAATATACTGAATTCAAAAAAAAAAAAAGATTGCTTACATTAATTTGAGCCTGAACGGCTCTAGATCGTTTTTTAGGTCTACGCGGTGGCTTCTTTCCCGTCATAGCAAAGAAATCATCCTCAATTTCTTTGCGCGAAAGCGTTAAAGAAAACCTAGGCCTCTCTTCTTTCTTATCCAGGTGTCTTCTCGGCCTCATCGTTTTCTTGTCTGATGGCGGATCATCAATCTCCATGTCAGCTCCAGCACCGACACCAACACCGCTACCACCAAATTCTCCTATTTTCATAAGGAAGTTTCCATCATACTTACCCATATCATCCGAATTTATACTTCACACCATTAGTTCTCTCTGAGTAACCCATATCTCATTCTGCAATTCCGTTACATCATCGACAACAACATCTTTTCTAGACGATGCATTAAGCTTAACCCACAAATTCTTACGTGGGTCAAAAAAGGCGACAAAACCACACATACAAATCCATAACTATGGAATAGACACACATGGTTGCATTCATTCCTTAACTCGAATAAGCTAAAGAATAGGACTAGTAGTCTTTACCAAAAGTCATAAACCAGCAAGGGCGACAAACCACATATACACATCCATAACGACGGAATACACATACATTATTGCATTCAATTCCCTCACTCGAGTAAAACCAAGGGTTAGGACGAAGAGTGATATAGGGTAGGGATCTTCTAATCTTCCACCTAAAGTAATAAACCAACAAGGCGGATAAAATCACACATACATGACCGTAACGACAGAATAGACATATGTGATTGCTCGCATCCTCATTTGAGTAAGACCTAAGGTTACAGATTAGGAAAGAAAAATAATCGTCGTTAAATAAAAAGAACAAAACAAATAGATTAAGTCCAAACAAATAAGGTACAGTGTTGCTAGTACTTTCTCGACCGTACCTATGAAAAAGATACGAAAATATAGACATAAACGTCTCGATCATAGATCAACAAAAACAACCTTAGTTGGCGTTCCCATAACGGTCAACTCCCAATCATCAATAATATACATACTTTACAAAATTAGTGATGATATCGACCACTTTTATACAAGAAATACATGGTTGGTTTATTTCGACCAACGTACAACAATACTCTACAGAATCACTTTTTTGTATTTTTCACTCTTTTTGATTTTTTTAACCATATATACACTACGAATTTTGGTGTATTTTCATCATCTTCACGATCACAATGAATCCAGATAATTTATTCATAATCCTCCATACTTCGGATGTATAAAATGATTTGTGAAAGTAGTAAACACACTAAAAATTTAAGATTAAAAATATACACTACTTTCACATTCCCATTGCATTGTGCAATTTTTTTGACCTAACCGTAGATAGAAATTTTTGCACTGCGACAAAGGAAATACAATACTTTACACAAAAGCAACTAGCAACCGATTAAGGACTTAATCTAATAGGGTAGACTAAGATGTAAAGGTGTAACGAAACAAATATTTGGTGTAAGAAAAGAATGGAATGGCTCAACAGGTTTTTCTAGGAAGATCTTACTCTAAAAATGAGAGTCAACAAAAGGGTTTATACGGGGGTTAACTAACCAGTGTAGTTAGTTATTATCACGACATGTATAAGCTTTTTGGGTGTAATCCTAAAAATTTACCAGTTTAGAAAATGTCACTCCATCTATTTAAAATAGTACTTATTATTGTGGTCTCGAATAGATATACCAAGCCAAGTTCTAAAGTCTACAACATCACCGGCACACTTATATTTTTGTGGATTTGGGTAAACATTTAGAAACAGATAAGGCTAAATTCTCACAATATCTAACAAGGATTATGTGTGCGGGTTATGTAAGTAATAATTTCACACAAGTATGCTTGAAAAAATTTTAAATAGGCATAATTTAAGCATTTTATTGTGAAAAGTAGGACAAGTAAGCGTTCTAATACTCCTCCCCCACTTGAAATATATAACGACCTTGTTGTCTCATATATATGGGATTTTGGTGAATATTCAAAAACGGATAAGGCTGAATCCTCACAATATCTAATAAGGGTTTTGTGTGCAGGTTATGTAACTAGTAATTTCACAAAAGTATGCTTGATTTTTTTTTAAATTTAAGCATAATTTAAGCATATTAGTGTGAAAAAATAAGACAAGTAGCGTTCTAATTCTCCTCTCCCCACTTAAATTATACAAAACCCTCGTTGTATAAACATAGTAGTTAAAAACGAGAAATAAAAGAATTAGAACGAGAAACTCCCCTGATATTTGCTCGGTGTGATTCTCCATGTTGAGTTTATGAGCAATAATGTGTGTTGTAAATGCGTCTGGATACCAGCATGACTACAACACACATAAGATTCCAGATTATAGATACTCCACCAACGTTGTCGATTTCTTTCTAGTGAGGTCCTGTGTAAGATATAAGAAAACAATGCAAACCTATCTCGGGTATTCTATGGTTAATAAATAAAAAATAAAAACTCTACAGGTAGTCGATACGCCGTATGAAACCTGTAAAAAGTATCTGGGTATGGTTCAGTCTGCCAGATACGCTGTATCATATAATGAATACGTCGTATAGACAGAACTGACAATAATGTTTTAAATACATAAAATTAAAAGACGGGATAATGTCTAGACAATCAATACGTCGTATGGGTGGGGCGGATATGCCGTATTGATGTTTGGAAAGACAGACTCGATAAAACAAATTAAAAACAACCAGGTTGTCTCCCGGGAAGCATTTTTTTACAGCTAAGTCTTTAAGTTAGACTTTTTTTCAGGCTCTACGTCGTATCTTTTTCGAATTCGACAACTTCTTTACCTTTCGTATCAATATGTCCATCGTAGTACTTCTTCAATCTTTGTCCATTGACATTAAAGCTAATTCCATTTTTATTGGTGATTTCCACGGTCCCATACGGATACACTGTTTTTACCACATTTGGATCGTACCACTTTGATTTGAGCTTACCCGGATGCATCCTTAATTGAGAGTAAAATAACAAGACATTGTCTCCAACTTTAAATTCTGTATCCCCTTAGAGCCTAGAGTCATGCCATTTATTAGTTCTTTCCTTATAGATTCGGGTGTTCTCGTATGCTCCATCTCTTAATTCCATCAATTCATTAAGTTTTATGAAACAGTTTTTAGCTGCAGCCGTAAGGTCCATATTATATTGTTTTAGTGCCCAATATGCTTTATGTTCGATCTCTACAGGTAGGTGACAAACTTTACCATAAACCAATCTAAATGGTGTATATCTTGTAGGTGTCTTGTAGGCGGTTCTAAATGCCTACAATGCGTCGTTGAGCTTTTTAGACCCATCCGTAGGGTTGTATATAACTGGCCTTTATTCCAAGATACTTTAATAGCCTATTAGATTAATACAGTTTAACCATTAGTTTGGGCGGTGGTATGCCAAGTGATAATTATATGATTCCCCATATTTAAATGGCAAGGCATTTTCTAACTGAAAGTTACAAAAATGTTTCCCCCGATCCACTGAGTAAATCCTTAGGAACCCCAAATCGGCAATACAATCTGTTGATAAAAAATAATGCCTAAAAACATTAATAATATTTTTTCACATCTTTACGTTTTGATAATCACAAAATATAAAAATGTTCAATGTAAAATTAAACTTAAACAAGTATTTAATAGTAAATACTTATTTCAACAATTACATCACTTAAATGATGAATAACCAAATCTTAAATGCATTTTATGATCAAAAGAAATTTTAATCAACCTCACACTTAAATACATGGGAGTAAAACATTTATTATCACACTTCCACAACAATTTCCTCCCAATAAAAAAATGTATATAATCCAAGTACACATTTTGAATTTGTAAATATTATTCGCAACCAAACATGGCTAGAAACGGACCCAAACACATCTACCCAGAATAGACCAAAAAAAGGAGCGTGCAAAAACTGGCGCCTCCCCTTAAAATACCTGGCGGCCCCCAAATTAAAAGGGGACCCTGGGCACCCTATTAAAGGGGACCGACCATATCCTCTTGCACCTCCAAATATCCCTATAAATACTGGACTATTCCCCAACCTTTTTTCTCACCTTTTGCACTCATCTTTTCTTTCTAAAACAGCCCAAACAACTCTCTAAATCCTTTGACATTTAAGTCAAAAGCCTTTGTTTCCAAGTGATTCAAGCTTAATCCCTCAAGTGCAAGAGAAGAATACTTCTATCATCAAGTGAAGAAGGTATTTACACCTTAGAGTGCATAGCAACTTGTTTTCATCCATATCACATATTTTGTAAATCAATGTATATCTTGTAAGTTGTGTGTATAGCTAGAACTTATGATCTTTGAGAGTATAGTTAGATCGTGAATGAACTTAACAAATTATGTTTAGATAGTTGTGATATAAGTAGTGTGGTGAAGTGAAGTTTTGAAGTTGTAAAGAAGTTGTGAAGTTGTGAAGTTATGAAGAAGTTGTGAAGAAGTTGTGAAGTTGTGAAGAAGTTGTGAAGTTGTGAAGTCGTGAACAAGTCGTGAAGTTGTGTTGTGATTAGATTGGTTCTAGCTAAGATTAGAACCGACATATAGCTGTGTGTCCCGTAAATCGTGTAAGCCAACGTATGTGTACGTTACTCCAGCCATAAGGGAGTTTTTGTATTTGACAAGGAGAAGAAAACTCTCGAGTATGGTGCTCGGGAAGTGGGAGGTAGGGCGAAGAGGTCTTCGATACCGAACCACTATAAAATCCTCGCGTTGTGTTTGATATGTTCTTACTCCTTATCTCCTTGTTTTACTTTATCATTTCATATACTTATATGTGTTCATAATTATGCAAAGGCGTTGAAATCACAAAAAGTCGAATATAAGTTTATAAACATACATAAACCTTAAATTTAAAAAGCGAAAAACTATCAACCCCCATCTATTTACCACAATGGTAACAAGAGCCACGCAAACAAGAATTATTAAAATAAATTGTATTTAAAACTTGAATCGATCAATGAAATTCGAAAAATATTTAGAAGGCAATCTAGCAAAGACCACCACTAATTGAAAAGTGATGGATTTATTTTATTGGAAAAATAATTTAAAACTTATGTGAAGTCACAAAGATCTAGACTTTGGCATGTTATTACCGATGGTGATTTTCCTCCATTCAAAATGTAATCACAAACTAAAAAGATGAAATTGTATCTTTCATAAACGAAAATGATGATCTTAAAAAAGAAACTTTCCTAAAAAATAATGAAGCCCAAAATGTAAAATAAAATGCTTTTCCCACGAAAAGAATATAGAAAGAATAAATATGTGTAAACCGCAAAGGAAATTTGGATACTTTGTTAAGCACTCATCAAGGTAATAGAAAGTCAAAGCAAATAAAATTGATCTTCCTTGCGTTCAATAAAATGAACAATTCATGATTCCGAAAGAGGAATCAATAGATAATGCTTTTGCTAAATTAACACTATTTATTACTAGTGCTAAAAGCACCTAAGAAGGTTTTATTCTAGCAAGAATTGTTGTTAGGAAATTTCTTAAGGCAATGCATCCTAAATGCGCCAAAAGTCACGACAATTGAAGAATCAAAGAATCTAACAACCTTTCACTTGACAACATTATTGGAAATTTAAAGGTCTATGAAGAAGTAATCAAGAAAGACTCTGAAACAGTCAAAAGCAAAAGAGAACAAAGTAGATCTGTTGCCTTAAAAGCTATATAGGAATCTAGTGATGAAGATAGTTCAACCTCCGATTGTGAAAATGAAGAATACGCCAATGGCGCAAGAAAAGACTTCGTTTATTAGAAATTCTTCAAAAGACAAGGACGATTCGTAAGACAACCATATGAAGAAAGAAAATCATCCCAAAGAAATAAAGATGACAAAAATAGGAAAAGCGAAAGAAAATGTTTCAAGTGTGGAGATCCAAATCATCTCATCGGAGAATGTCCGAAACAATTAAAATATCAAAATCAAAGGGCGTTCGTCGGAGGATCTTGGAGTGATAGCGACGATGATGAAGAGGAAAAGACAAATGACGAAAAGTGTCTTATGGTTAAAGCTTCAAATGAGGTACTTTCCGAAACCGAATACTTTAGTGATGACCAATCATTACTAGACGAAAATGACTTAGTTAGTGAATATAGTAAACTATGCAAATTAGGACTAAAAGTCATGGCCAAAAATAAAACTCTAAAACAAGCTAAAATAGAATTAGAAAATGAAGTACTAGAACTAAAAGATAAATTATCTAGGTTAGAAAAAGGTAAGGAAGTAATTGAAGAATGTAAATTATGTCAAGAACTTAAGCTTGAAAATGAGAACCTTAGAAATGAAATATCTAGGCTAAATCAATTTAATAATAGTAGAACACTCACTCAAGAAAATACTAAGTTCTCAAAAGATTTCGGAGTAAATCAGGATTAGGTTTTAATTTTACCAAAGGATCACCTAGTGAAACCAAACAAGTAAAGTTTGTAAAAGCTCAAGAAGTCGAGTCAAAAGAAAAATTGATAGAATCAAACCCAAAATTTATACTTATAAATAATACTAAAATTCCTATTGCAAGTAATGATATGAAGGTAAAAACGTTTACAAACTCTCCTTAAAACCCGGAGTCAGATTTACTAAACTTACAATGAGGTCTAAAACTCCACCTCCGAGAATGACTAATAATCCTCGTCCTCGGTCTAAAACACCTCAACCTAGGAGAGACCAAGGTAGACAAAACTATCCTAATCACTTAATAAATCATTCACATCCACTTATTTCACTAATGTGGGAAGTTGTTCACCGATTATGTGCCAAAACCAAATGCAAAACATCGGAAACAATAACTTCGGATACATGAAACGTTGGGACCAAATGCTTTAAGCCATCACAATCATTGAATGGTGTGGTTCTCTATAAACATTCTTTGTTTACGGACTATAGAATTCATCCTGATAAGGTTCCCTCGAACTCATATCATTTACAAGTTGAAGACCATTAAACAAGAAGCTATTGGAACAACCTCCTCTCAAGAAGGTACGCTCACACTCCTTCCATTACATCGTAGAAATGAAGACATTATAAGTAACATGCTACTGCGAGTGTACTAAAGATGACGTAGTACATTAGATTTTCTCTCAAAACACACTAACCATACAACATATCGAAAGCCATCCTCCTATGAAAATACCCATTACTGAGGTCTCTCTCTCTCAGCATCCTCTTTCTAGCTTTAGAAGCAATTTTAGTTCTCTATGAACTATTCTTTCGTATAGATTATAGTCATTCGTCTACGAAATGGAAATCTTTTATGACCACGTATAGCGAACTCACGTAGAGAAGATAGAGTGAGCTAGTGGTTAACAATTAACATAGAAGTAGGCTTTAGTCTCGCGAAGATCACAAAACACTATGGATTGGAGGGGGGGGGTGGTGGGGGGGGGGGGGGGGGGGGGGGGGGGGGGGGGGGGGGGGGGGGGGGGGGGGGGGGGGGAGGGGGGGGGGGGGGGGGGGAAGCAAACCCCTTCGACCTCAACGTTCGTCTCGGCTACGTGTCTAACATCATCTACGTCTATCGGAATCGTCTTGTCAAAATTCTCAACATTCGTCCTATCATTTCATTATCTTCGTTATCCACTCTCGTCTCACTTCAAATCAAGTCAATTAATTTTTTCATCCGAAGAAATTAATTCTTCCTCTTCGCAAGAAGTCTTGTCTCTAAGTTATCTCTCTAATTGACGTCTTGATTATCTCTTCTGAAATAATCCAAGAAATTTTTATTTAACGAAAGCTAATTAAAATTCCAATAATCATACCTATTCATTGAAACACAATGGATAAGTATATCATACTCGACTAACTAATCTATATTAACTAATGATAGACTTTAAAAATTAAATCACCAGTAATCGAAAAATATAAATTTTTTTGTTGTTCAGGTGGCGGCCCCCTTAATTTTAAGGGGACCGACTTTGTAAAAAGGGTGGCCCCCTTAAATAATTAAGGGGACCGCCCTATCCAAAAATCCAAACAGCCTCATGCTGTCGAATTTTATACCAAACACATCACTCTCTCTTTTCTCGCTCACTTCCAAATGATCTATTCTTTCGTCAAGGAAAAGTTAGATTCAAATCTAATACTCCTCAAAGTAGGTTTGACAACTTATATATTTCATCCGAAATATTCAAGTATCTTTAACATACAATCGCAAACGTTAAAGGTCATATCCGAAAATTCATATTCAAGCCTTTTAACAACATATGTTAAAACGCTTTTCCAAAAGCTAAAAGCTAACATCAACCGTCGTGTGACAAAAGACATTACAAGTTTTCTACAGAAGTGATTCGTACTCTATTTCCCCTTCCGTTTTGTCTTATCATCCCTTTGGAATGTCACGAATTTTATCACCAAGAGGATCAAACTTCACCCATCGACTTATGTAGAAAACTAATCGAAAATCAAAATCTACCAAAAAGTTCGTAAACGTGTCATTATCTATTTAATAGTCTTGTTACTATTAAATATATTTCAATAAATCTTGACAACTTAATTATTTCATCCAAAATATTTAAGTATCTTTAATTGGCAAAATGCAAATTAAAATGTCACTATTTATTAATGTCAAACTCGTTCAACAAAAACCTTAATCATGCATCTATTATTAAATAGATGGTTAATATTTTTTCGTCCACCTTTTTCTGCTACTACCTTTAAGATAACCTCATACCTCGTCGTGTGATTGTTCTATGAACATTCATAATACTCGAGAAAAGCTACATAACTTCGTGGATGAAGTTCGTTGTATGCTAACCATCATTCGTCTTGACATTGTCAAGCTCATCGCTTACGTCTTTATTATTCTTCATTTTTCCCTTTATTCCAAAATTTATGTCCGGATGAGCACGAACTAAAAGGGAAGGGAAAATACTCTCAAGAACTCACATTGGTGATTCTTATGCACCAAAACCACATCAAAATCCTTCACCATAACCCTCAAAATCAAAACATCAAATTATCCAATTATCCAAAATACGCTAGGGGCAATCACTAACAAGTCAATCGACAACATCTATTGTGATAAAAATGCCGAAAGCAACCGCCGTCGATATCTCTCTCACTAAATCATACATCCCTAAAGTATCTTAAATTCCCGGCTTCTCTCCCACTCTCTCCCAATCCATTATTTTCTAAAGAAAGTCTTTCTCACATCTAGGATCACATGAAAATTAATTTTCATATATTGTTGAAATATGCTAAAAACATTTTTTTCATAATGGTCTCTTAATTGTTGTCAAAAATATATAATCTAATATATATTTTCGACAATCTTGGTTGAGCAAAACTAAATCAAGGAGCATTTGGATTATTTCTTAGGTTTTGCATGTCTTAGTGTCGAAATAATCGCTACTCCACATTTGTCGCACTTAGGCACACACTAGTATTTGCACAAAAGCTTGTTTCGTTTTTTTAACTTAACCCCCTATCATGATTATTTTTTTGTGCATTATATCTAGTTGCTATTTCATATGCTCTTCACTCAATTCATATATGATTATATGCTAAAATTGTGTGAAATTGGCTATCCTACATATGTAAAATGTTGAATGCTTAATTGCTATGTGCTAAAAATCTTAATTGCCATAAAAGGATGGACTTGCTGCAAAATTAACTTCCAAAACAGAAACCCTCACACAAAATTTTGAGAAAAATCGAATTTTGGGAAATCTGGGAAATGCCAGAGGGCGGCCCCCTTAATTCATAACGGGCGGCCCCCTTATCTTTAAGGGGACCGCCCTAGTATAACACGGGTAAAACAGTATTTTTTTTTCCAAATACCCACTATACTTAGCTACTGTTTCCTTAAATTCACAAACATTTCTTGGATTTGATCATTTGAATGTCCATTCTTCCTAATTTAAACCTTTCCTCCACTATAAATACATCCTCATTCATCTTCATCACAATCATCCTCACCAATGACATCTCCTAACAAACCCACATCCAAACCATCAAGGGTAGCCAAAATGAGTGTGAAACCCATTTGGAGGAAGAAACCAAGCATTTGCAACACCTCAAATGTGCTCAACACAACTTCACCAATACCAAAACCACTAACTCCTCATCATGAACCATCTCAAGAAAACAATCACCCCAATCAAACATTACCAAATCCTTGCATTAAGGACACTTTCACATCACCACAAGTTGTCTTACACCCTCCATTCCCTATCTCACCCTTCAATTCACAGCTACTCCACTCAACTCCATCTCAAAATGAAACCAAAACTCTTACATTAAGGACACTCCCACATCACAACAAGGTATCTCACGTCCTCCACTTCCCATATCACCCATCAACTCACATGAAACTCACACTCAAGTTCCACCTCAATGTGACAACCAAACTCAACACACATCACCTCTATCTCCAAGTAGAGAAAGCCTTGTTGATGACATTAATCAACTTCAAGACCTATCAAACCTTCTAGCCATGCATCTCTCCCAACAACAACAAAACAACAATTCCTCATTACCTTACTCTCCAAACTTACCACACACCCTCAACATCAACCAAGTTGAAACCCATGTTGGGTATTGCCCTTGTTGCATCTTCACCCAAAAACAATTCCTTGCTTTAAGTGAGGATATCAATTGGATTGAATTCCTCCTCACTCGACCTCATCCACCACCTAGGGTTCAAAGAGATTACCCTTCCACAACCGCCTCCGCTCCAAACTCTCCATCAACAAACAACTAATCTCATAATATGCCTACAAATAATCGTCAAACCCTTTTGTGTCGCAAGCAAGTCAAAAATCCTTCTATGGCTATTTAGGATTTTTTTATGTATTAATATGCTTCTAAAGCATATTTGTTTTTCTATTTATGCATGCTTGTGTGTTATTCACACACATTGTCCTAAATGAATGAAGCATATTTTGCTTTGATGTTTGCTTGCACTTGTCATATTTTTCCTTCCTTCTTGCTACATGTTAGAAATTTTTGTATTGTTCTAACTCGTTTTTGTAGCCAAGAAACCATAGCTCGATTCCTTGGTGCCCTCGAACGAGGGGGAGCACACATCAAGGGGGAGCAATTATTCCGTCGATCTAACTAGCAATTCTCGACGATGTCTTTTTGATTCTACAAAAAGGGGGAGAAATGACATGAAACTCACTAAATACTTGTTTAAAAATAATTTTACATTTAATGAGTTTAAATTTTGTAATCATCAAAAAGGGGGAGATTGTTGACAAAATATAATGCCTAAAAACATTATTAATATTTTTCACATCTTTACGTTTTGATAATCACAAAATATAAAAACGTTCAATGTAAAATTAAACGTAAACAAGTAATTAGTAGTAAATTTTCATTTCGATAATTATATCACTTAAAGGTATGAATAAATAAATGCTTAATGCATTTTATGATCAAAGGAAATTTTTATTCAACCTCAAACTTTTATAAAATGTTGTAAACATTTTTATAAACATTACAAAACATTTTCTACAATTAAAAGAAATGTTTTATTCAAAATAAACATTTTGAAATTCAAATTTTCGGACCTAAAACGGCTAGAAAAGTTCCAGAAAATTCCCCCTACACAAAAGACAAACTGGGGAGGCCCTAGTCTAGGGCGGCCCCCTTAAATACACGGGCGGCCCCCTTAATTTTAAGGGGACCGCCCCTAGGTAGACGCTCCCCCAGTTTGTCCTATAAATACTGGACTTTTCCCCACTATTTTCTCACCTTTTGCACTCATTCTTTCTGCCCAAAACAGCCCACATATCCTCTCTAAAATCCTTTGATCATTTAATCATAAAGCTTTGTTTCCAAGTGATCCAAGCTCAATTCCTCAAGTGCAAGAGAAGAATACTTCCATCATCAAGTGAAGAAGTATTACACCTTTGTGTGTTGTTGCAATCTTATTGCATTCATATCATAACTTGTAAATCTTTTGTAAATTTTGTAAAGTTGTGTAGTTGCTAGATCTTGGCGATCTTTGTAAGTATAGTTAGATCGTGGTGATCTTACCAAGTAGTGCTAGATAGTTGTGATATAAGTAGTGTTGTGAAGAAGTCTTGAAATTATGAAGAAGTTATGAAGTTGTAAAGTCGTGAACAAGTCGTGAAGTTGTGTTGTGATAGATTGGTTCTAGCTAAGATTAAAACTCGACATTTAGCTTTGTGTCGTAAATCGGTGTAAGCAACATTGTGTATGGTTTTCTCCGCCATAAGGGAGCTTGTTGACATAGTGAAGAAAACTCTCGAGTTAGGTGCTCAGGGAGTGGAGTAGGGCGAAGAGGTGCTTCATTGCCGAACCACTATAAATCCTCGCGTTGTGGTTTGATTGTTCTTACTCTTATCTCTTGTCTTGCATTACTTTCTCATACTATCTTATTAATTGTTTAGATAGGTATATTGTTTATATTGTGCAAGTATTGAATTCACATAAAGTCGAATCTAGAATTTTTACAAACACTTTAAAACCTTAAATTAAAAAAAGTGGTAAACTATTCAACCCCCCCTTCTAGTTTTCCACACAAATGACACATCATGCTTTCCACCCCAAAACATTTAAAACATGTAAAAAGGGGAATGTGTGAAACTCACCTTAAAATTTAGAACGATAATAGGACTTCTCGGCAAACCACACTAAGTAGGCAACCAAAACGAATACGCAACCTTCTACTCGCAACCTAAGGCAAGTAAATATACCTAATTAGATCCTATACGATATGCTCGGACAATATTAAGGTTCATTTATTATGCCTTGTGTTCACATTTGTTTCCAAATTCACTTTTATCACAAAACGCAATTACAACAATTTGACCCAAATTTCTTGGCACTTTAAGTAATTATTTGACCAAGTTAACTAAAGCTTCTGGTCAAGCTACTTCTTCAGGTTAAAATTCCATGCTTTATTTGTGTCCATGAATTTTCCCAAAATTTATTATGGATTTATACTCGACCATTTACACCCGACTCCAAAAACGGCCAAATCTGGACATACCAAAGTATTTTAATGATCAAAGGGTCTAAATCAAGGTTATATGAGTTAGGTCAATGGGAGACTCTAAATAACCCATACAAGTGTCTCCCATATCAGTTTCAATGATATATTCATCGTGGTTTATGATTTATGATCATTTTAGTACAAGGGTTGAAAAGAAATTTTTTGGCAGTTTTGACACCTTTCACTATTTTGCAACTTTGACTAACCAAACGACCTCATATTTTTAAAAGGCTTATATTTCTAGAAACTAGAGTCAAAGCACTTGATTCTAGGCTCTTGAATCATGTCAAAATGTTTATCTATCATCTTGTGTGATGTTTATTAATATGTTACATCTCGCGGTTCCGCCTTGGTAAGGTGTGGCAGTCACTTCCATTGATAACAGTCGTTAGCTCGTTAAGTGATTTTTAGAAACTTACATAGGTAGTTAGACAAAGGCCCATGTATAATCCCATCAAGCCAAGGCCCATCCGCCCCTTGTAAGTATATAAACACCTCTTCATGCCTTGAAGAGGTGGTTGGTTGGTTGTATTTTCACACACTTAATGCATTTCTTTTTCTTTACTTTCTCTCACTAGAAATACCTCCTTCCTTCCCACTTTCTCTCTCTAGTTCTTGTAGTTAAAGATTACGCATATTATTCAATTGGTATCAAGAGCCATGGACTGGTGTGTTTAGTTTTTGTGTTTATTTTTTTGGTTCGTGTGTTTTTGAAAAAAATCATCCTATCTCTTTATTTTTTTCTTTCAAAGCTCTTGTGTACACTAAAAGATCATTTACGGTTGGTATATTTTGATCTAGGTATCTGTTTGGGGGAATATAGTTGTACAAGCTTTGAATCAAGAAACATTCTCATTTTTATGGTCCATCCCTTTTGTGTTCAAAAACCTTTACAAAAGAACAAAATTCTTGGATTTTAAATTTTTGTTCGGCTTAAAAAACCATAAAGTTTCTATTTATCCTTGTCCAAATAGGGATCGTAACACTAGTTGTACAAGAATTTTTGCACAACAACCAACAAAAAGTGTGTCTTTGGTTTTTAAAAATTTTGTTTATATCTAGTACACTGACATAGGAACTGAACACACCTAAGATTTATAAATAAATTAGAAAAACCAAAAAAAACAAAACAGCACCAACCAAAGACACCCCGCTTTATAAAAAACACCTGACTGAATCCGAAACAACCTTAGACATTCTAATATTCTAGATACCGAACAACTGGGTTTCTAGTTATATCCCAGAAAACAACTGGTTTTTTAAAGTTATAGTACACACAAAACTGGAAAGTTCCTAGTTAGTACCGAACAACACTTGGGAACTAATTAGTATAGATAACACGAACAAAACCACTGATTGCATAGTAATGAAACCGAACAACAAACCTGTAGGAAATCGAACAAACACTGAAATACTAGTTAGTACCGAACATACTATTGATTATTATAAGGAAATATTTTACACTAACCGAACCTATCTTACTGACAATATATCTTGTTGAAACAATTGAAACATACACTTCATCACTTTACACTAGTGACGAAAAAACCGATACAAACTACTTTGACGCGCCTTTGTCAATGTAAACCCGACACACACTCCAAGCATTTCCACACAAAATTATACGGTTTCATTTCTATTGACCCGTAAAACATCCCGTGAAACATATTTCATAACATTGCATTATATCACCGGTTATATTTCTTTCAAGAAATTAGAAGTAAAAATCCTGTGTAAAGTTTTTTCCAAAGGAAATTAAAAACCACTATCAACAATACACAAACATTAATCACAACCACAATTCTACTCAATCACTCCACCACACCAAAGTTACACGAATTCAACATAAGTAATTACTTTTTAACAATACAACAAAAATTCATCAATGATGACACCATTATACTGACAAAAGCGCGATTCCATAATTCTCGATGATTGAGGTGAGCTAACAACTCGAGCGCAGATCTATGATGGAAAAATAGTAATTATATCGCAACGATTCCAGACATACACATACTAAGAAGACGATACATGATAGAGACAGATTCAACATGCGATGTAATGATCCTATCTAATCCTAGTCAAATGGTCTACTCCTCTGGCCTCTTCACATAGCAGGAACTACTAGGTGGGGGAGGGTAAGAGTGACAAGAACAAAGAATATATTCAGAGTTTTCTTCTCACGCAAGCATTTCACTACGGAACATTGTGGACATCAAGGCAACAAATACAGAAGCAATTCAATCGGATTGTGATATCAAGGCAACAAATATCATTCTCCAAGGACTACCACCAGAGGTCTATGTATTGGTTAGCAATCATAAAGTCGCCAAGGAACATTAGGAAAGAATTCAACTTCTCATGCAAGGAACTTCATTGACGAAACAGGAAAGAGAGTGTAAGCTTTATGATGAATTTGATAAGTTTGCTTATAAGAAGGGGGAAACACTACGTGATTTCTACTTGAGATTTTTACTACTACTCAATGACATGAGCATCTACAATATGAAACTGGAACAATTTTAAGTGAACACTAAGTTTTTGAATACCCTTCCTCCCAAGTGGAGCAAATTTATGACAAATTTCAAACTGGTTCGGGATTTGCACACAACTAAGATTGATCAGCTTCATGCTTACTTGGGACAACATGAATTTCATGCAAATGAGGTTCGTTTAATGCATGAACGCAACTCATATCTGCTTGCTTTGGTTGCAACCCATTAGATGACCCAGTCTCCTTATCAAACTCATACCAAAATACTCAATTTCAACCACATGTTTCACCATATCAGTCTCCACAGTATGGATCACCTTATCAGTCTCAACAATACTCAACCTATCAATCATCAACACCTCTTTTAATCACTTATCCGTCCAACGATGATCAATCATCCGTTCACCACAATGTTTATTCTCCATCATCATCCATCCCTCAATTAGAATATGCTCCCACAGTTAACCAACAACCTGAATTTTCCCAACCAGACTCGGATCTAATTGTTCCAGTGTTTCAGAAAGGTGATGATCCCATTGATGCCATCAATCACATGATGTCTTTCTTGACTGTTGTTGTCACTTCCCACTACCCCACTACCAATAATCAGCAGAGGAATTTGTCAAACCCTAGGCAACAAGCTACCATTAATGATGGGAGAGTGATCGTACAACCAATTCAAGGGAGACAAACTTCTTTAGCTACAGGTACTTCAAGAACTTACACTCTAGGAACAAGTGGAAGCAATTCTGGAAGACAAAGGACTGTTATTTGTTACAACTACAAAGGGGAAGGCCAAGGAGACACTGTTCCAAATAGTGCACTAACACCAAGCGAGAAAAAAAGGAGATATTCCGTGGTTTAAGCGATAAAGTGTTGTTGGTACAGGAGCTCAAGCAAATGGATCCAATATCTACATAGAGGAACTAGCCATTACTTTGGCAGATCCCATGAATTGCAGAAGGTCAAGCACACAGACTGTATTACTCACAATGCCACGGGGGGGGGGGGGGGGGGGGGGGGGGGGGGGGGGGCTTATCAGGATGATTTGGATGCATATGAATTTGATTGTGATGAACTCAACACTGCCAAAGTTGCTTGAGTCATGGCTACTTTATACTCGAGTTATGTACAGATGACATCTCGAGCTGAGGCGTACACTAATGCAGGATAATGTGATTAACAATATGTTACATCAAGCTGTGCAGGCGAGCATTCTTTTACGAACAGTCGAATGTTGATACAAGGCCATTTAGAGACTGAAACTAACCAGTGAATAGCAAATATTATATCCTTTATTTCTTAGTAGTTGGATTTGAATCACAAAAGCACTATCTCAGAATTCAGAACTCACTACACAGACACAAAAGATGAACATAATATTATTCTGATTGAACACAACTAACACTTAAGTAGTTAATTGCGTCACGCCGCGATAAACTAGACAATAAAGTAAGTGTCAATGATACATTAACTGTTGTAGATCTTGAAAGATATAAGAGGCAACAAGATTAAAGTGTCATCTGAAAAAGGACAAAATGTTGGAATTTCAAAGAGTAACTAGATAATGTTTCATATTCAACAGCACAGTCTGATAGAAGATTGGATCGGCACTAAACATAACTCTCTTACTAAACCTTATTTAAAAGACAAAGGATATCTTTTAATGTCAAACACTCTTAACATCTTACTCAAAAATGATTTTTACATAAGTATGAATTTAGTAGCACCGATAGAGAGATGACATTTAGAAAAGTGATCAACTACAGCCTAGATAATATTATTTTTTAAATAGAGATCATCGCACAAACTGTTTCACATGTTAGACGAAACTCTTAGTTTTAGCTACTGATCATTAACCACTAAACAACTCATGTTTTCTCAGAAATCCTTTTCTATCTGAAGAAAAGCCCCCCTCAGACAGTCTAAAAAGAACCAGCTTTTAATGATGGTAATGCGTCTTAAGATACAGTGCATTGTTGGATTCCTGACTCCGAAGAGACCCTAATGCTTGCTGAAAAGAGTCGTTCAAAAATGCTTTTAAAACAAAAGGATCCTATAATGTTAGAAAAGAAAGTCAATACTACACCAGGCAATTATGATGTTCTTAACCAACTTTCTTAAGATTTTGAAACACGGTTTGTTCCACAAACTGAATTATCTGTTAAACAAGCCTTTTAGTCTCACAATTCTATGAATTCTCCAGATCCTACTCTTTCTTGTAGACCCACTAAAGTTGAGGTTCCAAAAGAACTTCTTAAAGTTAGCATGGTTAATACGAGTTTGAAGAAACTTAAACACCATCTTGCTGGTTTTGACGTGGTTGTCAAAGAAAGAACCACGGCCACAGCCATCACTGAGGGCTCGTGGGGGTTTGAACATACAAAAGCTTGTTTTAGGGATGAAATAATTCCATTTGTAAAAGCTGATAAGTGTAAAATACACATATCCGTTAATACTTAAAATAACCCAATTAAACCCAAAACACAGTGAAAAATGGCAAAAATATACTTGTTTTTGTGTTCTGTGTGTGCAGGTATGGATATATGAAAAATCACAAGAAAACCGTCAAAAACGGGCAAACAAGGACACAAGAACGGAAGAGTGAACAAAAGCCGGAAGCCAAAGCCAGAAAAAGTCAAATCTACAGTCAACTCCAGTCAATCTTGGTCAACAGAAGTCAACAAGACCCAAAATGTTTCAAAATAGCCCTTCAAGTTTCAAAAGTTGCAAAAATAGTCCCTTAAACCCTAAATGGGCCACACCCGGATCCTAAGCCCAATCCCTTAGCCCAGTTACCCTTTCATAAAACCACAGGGACCATTCTTGCTATTTCCTGAACTTCCTTTTACACTACACCTTTTATAAACAAAGACAAGGGCCATTTATGCAATTTTCTCAAAGTTACAACTGAATTAACCTCATACAGTTAAAACAAGCGGGGAAACGTGGGCACTATTCACCTATCGTCCCCAACATTAACCCAGGGTAAACCAAAGGGCTTTTGTAAATTGAGGGTCAAGAACGATAATTCAGAGGCTCTCTTACAAGATAACAAGGTTAAAATAGTCACTCAAGCTTTCTCATTAACCAATCTCAAGCAAGGATCACTCGTGAAATTTAGGAAAGCATAAGAGATGATGGGAATTACACTAGGTATACTCACAGAAGTAACACAAAGCGTCACATCATGGATTGCCAGCTTGGCAATCCGTGTGAGATAGTTTGTGATCCAAGGGCTACTATTCACTCTCCAATAATTAAAGAAATGGATGGTAATGATTAGAAGAGGCGTGGGAAGCACTCAAGGGTCTGGA